>CAJNOL010001976.1:0-17470 GCA_905250125.1 Rotaria sordida | reverse complement strand
TATTTTAGAGCATAATTTTGAAATGAGTCTGAAGCGGTTTAGGGAGATTCTCAGAAGAACTTAACTAATGCTGGTTTGAAAACAAATTCGGCAACATATCATTTTGTTAAAAAAAAAGAAATTGAAAACTATGACGAAAAGTACACAACATTATTTAAATGTTGGAAATTTTTGATTACATATCGATACGTCATGAGTGAACTATTTTTTCTGCGCGTCCAAGTACTAATGTGACAAATGGTAGGCAGAAAAATAAACCATATATGGAAACGGCTAGTCGTGAGTGGCCGACCGGAGGGAGGCCGACGAACGACTAGACGTTGATTTAGAAGGCTTATCGTAACTGTAATAAGTGAAAGCTGAGGCACCTTCAGAAATTGTCAAATGATCTGATTCTTGAACTAAAATAATTCATTATTAGACATTTGACGTAATATAGTCTATCGAGTAAAGGATTTGTGAATGCTAGCAGGGCGTTATTTGCTTGTTGTGTTGTAAGCAAATATAGATGTAGTTGTGCCGTCCTAAAGGTTTCAAGAAGCTGTGCAGAATACTATAATTTTGAAAAAAATATGTTTTTTTTCAAGTTATTCTGATTTGGGGTGGTCGCCACTTGGTCATGCTACTGAACTCGCCGAACAAACAGAAACAACTAAACGACATCTGATTTCGTTTTCTTAAAGAAACAGTCATATTGCAATACATATCCCACTTAAAAAGCCATAAATGTTTCTCTCTCCGTTTTATTCAGAAAAGTCAGAGTTCAGGATAAGAAAATATGACATCCCAAACAACTGAATATGATCATATATCTGTATTAAGCTTGATTAGAGTTAGTCAAGGATAAGCAACTGAAATTCGAGGTCTGCTTCTGATGATGGTACAACATTTAAATGTCTAGCGAATTATTTAAGGGTGCTCGCTCTAGAGAAATCTAGTGTTGAAAGGCGGCTAATATTTTTCAAAACATCTGTTTTTTGATTCTTCAACTATATTAAGGTTCCTCTACCCAGATTATTTTCAAAATGATAGAATTCGAGAATGTTCTTTATCACAACTGGTTTAAACTCTTTAAATTTGAAGAGTTTTTTCAAAAAAACAAGTAACGCGACGCAAACGTCGCTAACCCTCTACTGAAAGGATGTGATTTCGTTGAACATATGGCACTGACGAAGAAGAAGACCACAGAACTAGTGTGCTGCTATGCATCTATAAAAAGATAAATAGTTCTCGTCACCGTGGCCCGCTTGCTAATTGATTGGATTTGATTTAACCATCGTGGGGTGTGAATGTGAAGTGTGGGTGTGGAGTGTGGGGTGTGGATGTAGAGTGTGGGTGCGGGGTGTGGGGTGTGGGTGTGGGCGTATATCTTCACTTCATCCATACTCAGACATGTCCCACACCCACCCACCCACCCGTACCCCACGATGGTTAAATCAAATCCAATCAATTAGCAAGCGAGCCATGGTGACGAGAACTATTTATCTTTTTATAGATGCATAGCAGCACATTAGTTCTGTGGTCTTCTTCGTGAGTACCATATCTTCAAGGAAATCACATTCTTTCAGTAGAGGGTTAGCGGCGTTTGCGTCGCGTTACTTGTTTCTTTATAATAGTAATACGTTGTCGCATACAATTCACTGCATTTCTTAAGCTATTTTTCCACTGAAGATGAACATGCTGATGACAACTATGCAAAAACAATTTCTTCAAAAGAGACGTTAGTAAAACTATTAATTTACTTTGTATGTATTTATGAAAAAAAAAGAATTTTCAATTATACCTGTATTAGTCTGAGGATAACTGTTCAATAAATTTCAATTCTTGTTTTTGATCATTTGATAATAGTTTTGGATAAATTTTCTTAATCAAATCAACAATCATCAGTTAATTTAAATCTTGAATTTATTAATGATTGAAGAGTATCATGTGAAAAATCAAGTTCTTGTACGACTTAATCATTTTTATTTTGTTCTTCCTCATCGTTTTTATTATGAAATAGTAAATCAAATGCACTATGTCGATATTGTTGTTGTTCTTGATGATGTTTTAGGGATGATTGTCACATTCAAACTTCATTTTCTGTTGTTACATTTGTATTATGATAATTATTTTTCTTTCGATTTATACTATGATTAAGAACTTGATGAATATCTTCATCATCATCCTCAGTCGATCTTGCATCATATAATAATTGTTGATATTCATTTGATAATAAAGGTGGAAAAAAATGTTGAACATGAAAATGAACTTGATTTGTCGCTGTTGCTGAACGAAGAATATGAATAACATGTTTATGGTTAATACCTATAGCTATTTCATCATTTATTGATAAAATTTGGTCATCAACCTACATATAAAAATTATATAAAACTATTTTCCAAAATTAATGTCCTTGTACTACTGCAGAATAGGAGCATTCTCACTGTTTTTTACATAGAGAACAGAAAAAAAATTCATTGATGCAATACATAATCAATACATTGTGACAATGAGGGGGTTTCTCTTCTGCAATAGTACCCATACGAACTGAGTTTCACGCAAATGAGAGTACTGCACTACAGCCATGGTGTGACAATAGTTCAATTAATTTTGTTGAAAACAATTATAAATGAAAGACGTTGTTAAATCAATTCTCTTGCTATTAGTTTACCTTCTTGGTTTTAGTTTGTCAGAACAATTTAACATGACAAAATAATCTGTGTCACTGCTATACTTCATATGGTCAAATTATCATCTTGCAAAAATGACTTTTATGTCAAGTGCATGAGTAGATTTCGAATTCAACATTGATTGGCATTTCTTTCATTGCTTATTATCATTAGATCCAGTATTGAAAATAGGACTATGTGATTATACAGACTAACCCATAGATAACTAGGCAACAAAAAAAATGTCGTGTCTCCAGTCTGTTTTAATCAATTAGACTGATTCTTTTCTTCCTCGGTAAAGAGCTGCGAGTTCTTCTGAGCCCAGATGTGGCCGAGTCGATAGTGTCTAAAGTTTTATTTTTTGTTGGATCCGTAGATATCTACATGGAAAAGTGAATAACAAAAAAATAACTGTATGTTGACTTTTTTCTGAGGAGTAGTCAACAAATAATTAAACCCTTGATAGACATAGAATGCCAGATATTGGTGAAAAAAAACCTAGGATCTGGATCTGTCGGATCCAAATCCACTGATCTCCTCGGTCTGCATCTCTAGGATAGTACATATGATTAAAAACTTCAAATGTATAGCCTTAAGAACGGCTGAGATCACGGTGGAATACTTTCGACCAGTAATGTATTTCTTTATTGTGAGGCCACTACTGCTAGTTAAAAATAATGTCCATTGATTCTATTACCGAGAAAAAAATTTCAGTCCAATTGATTATAGCAGGCTAAATATATTGAGTGTTTTTATCTTCTAATTATTTATGGGCTAGAACGTGGGTTCTTTATTAAATAGTGTCACCAATCAGTACCTCCTGATCAGATTGCATATTTCTTCGTTAAAATTTCTATCAATAAAAATTACTAGTTAGATTTATCTTAATTTAATATTTATTCAGAGTTACATATGTAAATAATTGTTCTTGAGTTTTTATTTTTATATTGAAAATGAAAATCTACAAAATGACAAACGAGATGGAACTATTCTTTTTCATTATAGTAGAGTTCTATAATATTATATCATTGTTGTAATTATTTACATTCTTCTAATTTATTTTTAATTTCAACGTCCATAGCTGAATCATGATTACGTGCATAATTATTTAATTTATCAGATGCTAATTTAAATTTTTCTTTTGCTTTATCACGTGTACCTTGCCTAAGTAAAGCATTACCCCAATCAATATTTGCTTGTGCAACATCAACAGCAAATTGTGGTAATAAATAAAGATCATCATTATCACAAACAACATGTACTTTTCTAAATTTTTTTGCCCATGTTTCATGAAATTTTACATTTGCACAATAAATATATATAGCATAAACTTGTGGTAAATCATGAACTTCTGGAACAATTTTTTGTCCAAGTCCACCAGATGTTATAAGGGTGTGGGTGTGGATGTAGCTAGAAAATAGAATACCCACACCCACACCCATGATGTTTCGTATGTTATATTTGAAGAATAATTTTGAAATCTTCATATTGAAAGTAAATATCTGATATCTGCTTTCTGAGAATTTTCTAAAATTATAGGTAGTATATGATGTTTCATATGTTATATTTGAGACTAATTTTCAAATTTTCTCATTGAAAGTAAATATCTGATATCTGCTTTCTGATACTTTTTCAAAATTATAGCTACTATATGATGTTTCATATGTTATATTTGAAGAATAATTTTCAAATTTTCATATGGAAAGTAAATATCTAATATTTACTTTCTGATAATTTTTTAAAATTGTAGGTAGTATATGATGTTTGATGAGTTGTGTTTGAACAATAATTTTCAAATTTAATATTTAAATTTATATCTGATACCTGTTTTTGTGACCATATTTATGAATCGTATGTCAAAGTAAATATCTGATTTCCTTCTTAAAAATCAGATATCAGCGATCAGACATTTAGTGAAAATTGGTACCAATTTGAGATTTGTCATGACCTCGCGGCTTCACTGTTTTTGCGTCCGGGCTCGTATCCAGATCCGATAACAACTTAATTTTTGGACACGGACTAGATCCACACTCAATTGGGTCCAAAGCCAATTATTTTCTCACTGATATTGGGGGCTTTTTGTCTACGTGACCAAATAAAGGGTCAAGGTTTTTAGCCATTTATTGGTTAGATCAGTATGCTCTTCGCCAAAAATCGTATCGTCGAAAGTCAGTGATACGTTTGTATAAAAGTTTCGGTGATCGTAGTTTTCGACCATCTCATTTTCGGCAATGAAGTATTCAACCATTTGTACACTCAGAAAAAAAGTCAATGTATAAACTTATTTCTTGTTGTCGTTTCTCAAATAGTTCTATTCAGATTCGAAGCTTAATACAAACTGAACCTGAAGATAAATCTGGATGTAGACCGGGACCCGACAAAATCTAAATTTTTGGGCCTGGGCCGATAATAAAATAAATCTTTCAATCGGTCGGGCTCGGGTTTGGCAGGACTCGCAGCTCTCTATCTGGCAGAAGCAGTACAGGATTTCTTCCAGAAAAGGGTCAGCGAATCCATCGGATGAGCGTTACTTGTTTAAAATAAAAATGAAAAATTATTCGACCATTCAATTCGACGAAAAAAAAAGAAATACAATAAACTGAAAATATGACTATTTATTTATTTAATATGATTGATAATATATTCGAGAATACGAATACATTTTAAATAATATTCTTATCTAACAACTATTTCCTCTTTCTTCCCATCTACACAAGAAATTAATTATAACTAAACAATATTATCGAATAAATTTTTATTTTCTTGATTTTACCATAGAAAATATTTCAATAGTTTGCTTTTTGATTTACTCATATTCAAGTAATGGTTATTCTAAATGTATCTAAGAAAATTTTAAAAAAGCATTAATTTCTCATGATATTACATAATACCGTAGAACAGAGTTGGAACTAGTCCGATTCACACAATCTTCTAAACCAGTAAAAACTAACCGGTTTGTTAGATTGTTATTGATCCGTTAATGGGAATGGCTTAAGAAAACATTCATTTTCATTTTTGCATTCAGGTTTTTACAAATCTCCAGAAAGAAACATCACGATATAGTTGTTTATATCTGTTAAGTTTCACAAAGATGAATATGTGACTTTCCTATGTATAGCCTTAAAAAAAAAGGAGTCATTTACCCATCATCTTATTACTAAACTCCAAATCTTGAATTTTCTTGCTCAGCTTTTTCAGACAAATCTAACGTTTCTTTTCCAGCGGCGACCTAAACTTGATCTGTACCAAAACATATATGATAGAAGTTTAGCTCAATTAACACAGTTTTAATTGTACTTTTTAAAAAATGAAATATACTTCGACTGAAGAAATAAAATAGTGTGGGCGAACACAAGAAAACGACACTAATAGTTTTTGAACCGAGAGTGTTTGATTATTGTGATCAGAGCAAGCAAACTTGCTCTCAACTAGTTGTATCAGAGAAAAATGGTATATCTATCAAATATTTTCCAATCGTCTATGTCACGTTTTATGTCATTAGCTAAACCTTTTTCAAATACAACAACAAATGAGAATATCTCTTTGACGAAAAAAAAAGACAGCAATACCTTCAGTGAAGTTAATCATGAAAATAATAGCATATTATGATAAAAGTATCATGTTGTTTTTATTCTATGTTATTGAGGTTAAAAGTATACTTCAACAAGCTTGATTCATTATCGAGACAACTGTATCAAAAATAATATTTTTCTACTAGAAAATACTCTAATCATACATGATATAGAATAATAATCTAACTAAGTAGTTAAGCTAGTCTTTTCCTTTTCATTAACAACTATTTAAGGCATACGAAACGTAGTGATGAAAGTACTTTAGTTCCTTATCAAAAGTTTAAAGAAATCTTTTCTCTACATGGAGTGATAGTTAAAATAATGTTCTACATTTCTATGATATTTAATTATTCTTCAATCAATATGATTGCAATCAAATTTCGATAAGAGATACAATAGAGTGCAAAAGACTTTGCTCTATATATAGGTCAATTTTTTGAGATCATATCTCTCGAAGTTTCTGAAAAGATTTTTCGAGCACATTTTGATACGTAAGAAGAAGTATTATATATAGCTGTGTATACCGAGATTTGTCATAAATATCCTTTCCATTTGGAAAAAATGTCTCAACCACGAAATTTAAGTTTCATGAAAACAAAGCGTTCAGCTATTTTACATTTTTGGAATAATGGCCACCAATCTCCTGCGACAATTTCTCGTATAACAAAGATTCCTGTTCGAACTGTCAACTATAATAGCGCCAAGATTAAAGAACAAGGTACAATTGATGACCGACCAATTAAGAAAAAATGTTCATAATCAAGACGACACGTCAATATCATTTATAAATAGAGTATTATTTAGCTGAATGTACACACATAAATTCTTTCATATTCATATGTAATGACTCTAGCTGTAACTGTAATTCAAAAATTCGTCAAATACAAAATCATTAGATATTTCAACAATTGACACTCGCCGAAACTTTCTAATAAAAATCTCTCATCAATTTATATATTCAAACAACGGATTCTACAACTAGGACATATAAAAAAAATTATTATTCTTTTTTACAATTGTCCTAATATAAATGCAATTAAGTAAAAGTTTTAGTATCGAACTATATGAATAATACATTCAATCACTAAGAAGATGCGGATCATTTTTATCACAATCAATTGATTTTAATTCAATAAAATTTTCTTATAATTCTGTAAATTATGATAAAATTATTCCTAAAATTAGTTGAAATTAAATATTTGTAATATAAACAAAATTCATATGAGAGAAAAGCGCCAATTTTTCTTACTCTATGATCGATCATACTGTTTTTTACGTTCTAATTTTCATTTTATTCTCTTTAATTTTTCCTTTGATATACAAAAATTCATAAATAAACAAAATTAACTTTATAAAAACAATGGTTGAAACACAAAAATCTTCAACTGCATTACAACAAGTAACATCAAATGATGTTTCAACAATATGTTCAAAATGTGGTGAAAAAATTTTAAATGTAATGACAGCTGATGAAAATAAAGTTTATCATCCACATTGTTTTAATTGTTCGGATTGTGGTAAAACTTTAGCTGGTGGTTTTTTCTATAAATCAAAAAATACTAAAATTGATGAATCAACAATAATATCAAGAAATAATCTTACTGAACCAGTACGATTTTGTGAAACATGTTATAAAAAAGTAGCACCAAAATGGTATGTTAAATAGAATATATAAATCAAATTGAAAGAAATTTATTAATTTAGTGCTCGATGTCATAATATAATTGAAGCATCATCAATTGTTTGGGAAGATAAAAAATTTCATGAATCATGTTTTACTTGTTGGGGAGTTGATAAAAATGGCGTTCAATGTGAAAAGGTGAGATTTGATTCAGTCTCGTTTCATCAACTAATTAAGATCAATTAAAGAAATTTTCCAAATGTTCGACAAATATTGTTTTTCCATTTGACAGATCGTATTTTAATAATTAAGTGTTTAGTCGACAAGTTAAGATGCAAGTAATAGAGAACACCAAGAATTACTACTTGCTTATTAAAACTTAACTTAAAAATATAGCTCATAGTACTATTTTTGTTTATTTTTCAATAATAAAATTGGACAAGAAGAGATATGATGTTGGTCTTCTCTTATATCAACACACCAAGGGAAAGTAGCTAGATGTCAAAAATTAGAAATCCTAATAAATCGTTCCTGGAAAACTTTTCTAACAAAAGAACCTCTTCAGATGTCAAATTGCTTTTCGATCGAGCCGATATTCGTTTGATGAGATATGGAAATTTTATTAGTTTTTTTTTTTTCAACAAAAAGTTCCAGTTCTCCTCAAGTCACGTAGAAAATCCACTTTCGAGTCTCGACTTCAAACTTTATAGGAACAAAGTTCTCAATATGATTCGTTTATTGGCCATGTTATAACTTTTCTGATATTTCCTATCGTGAGATATTCAATATTCGAAATTCTCTCATGTGTAGAAGCAAATCTTGTTCGCATATTTACATCTCCAGAAAGGAAATACTAGAAACAACCAATCTCATTAAGAACTTTATTCGTTCAAACTTTGAAGTCAAAACTTGAAAGTTGATTTTCTACGTAATCTGTGAGGTAGCACAGCTTTTTGTTGAAAAATTCGATAAAATTTCGATATCTCAAGAATGAAGACCATTCTAGACTTTTCTATCACTCACTAGCACTCATCAAATGAACATCCTCTCAATCGAAACGTGACTTGACAACTTAAGAAGTTTTCTCGTAAGTTTTGATCAATAGAATATAATATGGTACATAGTACAACTGTGAGAATAAAAACGAAATCTGTGACCCCAAAAAGATTTAGATTTTCAACATTCTACTTTAGACATTTTCACTTTCGACATTTAATCACCAAATCCACACAAACACTCACACTCTTATTCGTTTAGATCATCATCTATAAAACATTAGTAGTGATTCACTTCTACGGTGCCCTATCCACTCTTTAAAACGCTGAATACTCATCATATGCTTAATTAATTGAACCTTAACTTGTCAACTAAACGCTTAATTATTAGATTTTAGTCTGTCGAAGGAAGAAAAAGTTGTCGACGAAACATGATGATACAATTAGATTCATTTTTCTTTTCTAAAATAATTTTATGAAATTATTGTTTATCTAATTATAGCCGATGAAAGATGAACCTGTTTATCCATTGAATGATAAATGGTATTGCAAAAATTGTTTTGATAAATTAGATACTGGTGTTAGTGCTGCTACAAGAGATATTCTCAGTCAAAAATGTCGTAAATGTTATAAAGAATTTGCTCCTGGTTCATTAGTTAGTGAATGTAAGTTTTTTTTTTTCTAAGATTTATTTCGGATTTATTTTAATATTATATTATTATTTAAGATAAAGGAGATTATTATCATCCAACATGTTTTATATGTTCTCAATGTAATACATCTATTGCAAGTAAATCATTTTATCATCAATCAAAATCTGATGATCAACAATCCGAAGTAAAATTTCTATGTGAAAATTGTCATATTAAAAATGCACAAGAATGTGCAGAATGTAAAAATAAAATAGTTAATGGTGAAGCAAGTATGTTATTTAATTTTTTGTTTTTTTTTTGATTATATAAATAATTATAAAATAAACTCCTTTTTTCTTTTTTCTAGTCGGTTTTGAAGGTAAACAATATCATCGATCATGTTTTACATGTCAAAATTGTCATAATGAAATTGGTACAGCACATTTTTTTAAAACTAAAGATGGAAAATATATATGTCAACAATGTTCACTTCAACAACAACAATATGATACTCAAACGAAATAGATAAATAGATTTTTTTTTTAGTTAAAAATTTTTTTCATATAAATAATATTAATTAACAGATTAATTAAATTATATTTTGACTGATTTTCATTTTTTTTTCTTTCGATTATTTTAATAAAGATAATTGATGAATTACTTGATTCAAGAAAAACTAAGTAGAAATAAAATAAACAATATTGCTCTTATAAAGTATAACCTCTCTTTAGTGGACACTCTTCAGACTTTTCAAAAGTGTTCACTACAAGTTTTTTTTACAAGAAACAAAACACTTTTTCTAAGTATCTGAAGGTGATTAGTGAATAAAATAATTTGTTATTGCTTATTGTTATTTCTCTTGTCAGGTATTTTTCATCTTCGAAAATTAACAATTATTAAAATTTCTCTGTCGTAGACACCAGTAGAACTATTCGAAAGCATACATCATAGAACTACATGACTGTGTATACTATAGTGAGACTCAACATCGGACCATGAAATACCTACTATAGGAGATTTTACTGAAGTTCGATAGCAACAGGAAAAAGAAAATCTTGAAAAACATGCGTGTCAAAACAAAATTAATTTTTAAAATGACTAAAAATTTACAAGGTTGTCTTGACTAAAATCATTCATAGGTTTTTAAAAATTCTCTATGAACCAATCGAGAATTCAGATAAAAACGAAAAATAATTCTTCTTGAATATTTTACTATTTTCTTCATAATTTATTTGGTTCTCTTCTTTTTTTTTGCTCAAATATTTATTTGTACAAAATGATATAGTAATTCTATACTCTTTTTTTTTCACATCGCATTTTTAATGAGAAAATAATCATTATCTAGATTAGTCGAACATTTTATCGCTTCATCAGTCATCAACCTTCGAGATTAATCTATGTTATATATATATATATATCTTCTCATAGATTAAATTCAAGAACAGAAAATCAATTTATTCATCGAACAATATGTTCAACAAAGAATTCAAAAGCTCTACTCGATAAAAGTATCACTTATATATTGATTTAAATTTTCAATTATATTCAATATAATTTCAATAATAGAGAATTACAATTCATAGTATTATGATATATGCTGAAAATTTTCTTCATTATTGTTCTGTTACATGAATATTGTCATGGTCAATACTATCTTGGGAAAAGAAAATAGAAAAAAAGATAATTCTCATTATAGATCAATGTGTTAATATACTGAGGATAATGTCATGGTCTCTTATTTTTAGGAAAAGATCAGAACATAAGCTATATTTCTATCTTATCACTAATATTGTTTCTTTAAGTATGATGACATTTCTTTAGGCAATCTGTTCTCTATCATTTAACTATCAATAAATAAAAACATAGAAAAGTCCAGATCATGTATCGATATGTGCAATAAAAAAAAAAATAATAAATATATTTTTTGTAAAAAAAAAAAAACTATACAGATGACAATAAAAAACTGAAGATAAATGTTTATTGATAATCGACGATAATAGTTTTTTCCTGAGTTTAATAAAAAAAAAAAGAAAGCAGAACCGGTATTGCGATGCGCACCATCAGAAGACGGACGGGATAAACGTTCGTGCTTCGCATTTTGTTTGCTTTTAGAAATTATTATCGTCGTATTAAATCAATAGAAATAAATAATATAAATAAAAGAAAATATTTCATTTGAATTTTCGTTGATGATGATGATGATACAATACTCAATAGAGTATTACGATTGTTATTATTATTATGTCGATATCCATCAATTATGATGGATTTTTGTTGTTGTATTATTAAATTATCAAATAAAGTTAATGTTACATTAAGATATCGATCATCTTGTTGTTTTGAATATGGTAAAAAATAATTTGTTATCGTCTAGATAAAACAAAAGATTCAATTACATCATTACTAGAATGTACTTATATATAATCTTACAGGCAAAAGATCAACAGAAATAAGTTCAATATGACTTGGCAGTTGTTCAATACGCAATTGATAGATAATATTACTATCATCATGAACTAATTGATTATATACATATATAAATTATCTTTTATTGATTAAAGATAAAAATTTACTTACCTAATGGACGCATATCATGCCAATAAAATTGAATACCAGATTCATTTCTTGTTATAATAAGATTAAGTGATGATAAATTTTCATTTATTTGACATGATGGTCGAATTGTTCCATAAATTTGAATTAATTGACAAGAACTAACATTAAAATAAGTTTGAAAAGATTTTTTTATACGTAATTTTGATACAATTGGTTTTATATTTAATAAATATGTACAATTAAAACGTAAATCATATAATTGAAAAAAACTTTCTATTGTTACAGCATCACGTCGATAACAACATGGTAATATATCTGATGAACAATAAGTTTCAATCCAATATAAATCATATTGTTGAATACGATAATCATTTATTTTATTCCATGATATATTTGTTTTAATTAAACCATTTATAAAATATGGTTCTGATATATAAAAATTTTTTATTGAAAAAAATTCTTCTTCATAATTAAATTTTATTGATATTGGTATACTCATTTGTAATTCATCATCATCGGGAATAATTAATGAACGAATCTATACACCAAAGTAAAGTGGATACTTGACCTTTGTTAAAAATGAGTACTTACTTTGAAAATATAAGATGTATGCATAGACAGAAATGGAATAGTCAATTCTAATGGATATAATGATGAAGAAATATCGATTGTATTTACAAGTAGAGATGGATCATTCTGTGCTTCCCAAGAAATCTAATTAAGAAAAAAATAATAATAAAAAGTAACACATTTAATCAAACCTGATATCCATTTATTGAAGAATCTGGTTTTTGCCAACTAAGTGTTATATTAATTGTATTTGAATTTAATTGATAATCTTTTATTGACAGATTTCTTGGTGTTGTTATTGTTGATAATGATTTCTGTGATTCATTTTCTAAACCGAAAAAAAAAAAAATTTTTTTTTTCATTAAATATTTCATTTTCTTAGTTCTTTTTATTTTTCTTTACGTGAATTTAAACGAAAAGGTTTTGTTGTTATTGAAAAAGGTGAATATCCATGTCGTGTTACAGCAGCAACACGAAATGTATACCAACGATTATCTCGTTGAATATTTCTTATAATTGCTTTTGTATGTGAAACTTCTTCTTTAACAAAACCCCATTTTGAAATAATATCTTCTTGATTAATAATTGTTTTTGGTAATGTCCATTGTGCTTCAATAACATAAAAAATAGGTTCAATATTTGTCACTCCATTTGAACTCCATTTAAGTTTTACAGTTCGTCGACTTTTTCGTTCAATAGCAGTAATATTTTTCGGTTGAGGAATTTTTTCTATAGAAAAAACAAAACAAAAAACAAACGTATGTTTTTTTTTCTCACATTTATCATTTCCTCGCGTGCAATACAAGGCTAATTATGAGCAGCTTTTTTTTTCCCTTCTCCTGTCCAATATGTCAATCATTATTTTACGATGGCATCCGGGACACCTGCATGAATCGATCAACTTACCGAAACAATCATTCGTTGGTGAACATGATGATGATTGACAATCGTCTAAAAAAACATAAAAATGATTACTTTTGATGTACAAATAGAATAATCCTATTCGATCTGTCTCTTTTTCTCTTTCTCCTGAGACATCATATAACAACAACAATAACAACGAGAAAAAAAAATGAACGGCCTAGACAAGTCTTCAGGCTAATTTAAACATACTTCGTCTTACCGAATGTCATTTACTTTTTCTTTTTTTTGAAACAACTCAAATTTCTTTCTCACCTGTCAAACAATTGGATTGTTGTTGATAAAGATCTTGAATAAAAATACAACTTCGTTGACATTCAACGTTTCGTAACTAGAAATGACACAAAAAAAAAAAAAAAAAAAAAAAAACGAAATAAAAATAAAAGACAAAGAAAAAAACAAAATCAAAGTCTAATCATTGATCTTCATTAACCCTATTTTTCCAGTCTATTTATTTGTTTCACATTCTTTTCTTCATTTTCCATATCTGCTTTCTGCTATTTCTTTCTATTATAAATATACACACAGTTGTCGACATCATTCGTTCATCACAATGAACATATCATCTTTCTTAGTCTTGTTTTTTACTATCGATAATGAGCTCGACAGATACGAGGTCATGCTTTAGATCATAGATAGAAAATATTAAATGCATAGAAAAATACTTACTGTAGAACAGATTGCTTGACAACTTTGTTCGTTGGACAAGAGAAGTGGCGGATCTAAGTCACATGGGAGTAGACACTAGAATGTACATAAAGAAACAAGTACAAACAGATTGACTTGTTAGCATACTGATGAGAAAAGAAAGAAAAAAGTGAATTATCCGATTTCCGACTAGTCTATAGTGGTTTGTCGGTCAGTGAGATTCTTCATAATTGAATTAGTTATACATTAGACTCTCTATTTCTCATTAGATGTGCATTTAGATTAGCTATCATATGAGACAATCATACATTTTTTACCTCCTTCCATTCATTCGGTCAATTTACTTACCGAGCTACATGTGATAAGGCGTGGACAACGTTTCCAAATGGATCGCCACGGTAAAGTTAGTGCATTTGTCGTCTAAAATATAATCATAATTATTGAAGACATTCAATCGATAGTTGATTTTTTCTTTTTTTTCTTTGTTTTCTTATCTCGTATTGTCAAATCATTATTGTCATAATTATAATGTATGTCAATGTACATATGTGAAAAGAAAATGAAATTAAAGAGACAGATCGTACACAATTGTTAAAAGATCATTTTTATATTTGACAAAAAAAAACTAACTTGTTCATTTCATTAAATTTAAGTCAACATCATTAGTTAGAATGAAAAGCAAAAGGAGAAAACATTTTCTTTCTTTTTATTATCATTCTCAATTTTCGATTTATTCTTGTATATATTTATTTAGTGTCTTGTCATCATATTGAATGAATGATAGACGAGACACCTCATCTATAAAGATAACAAAATTTCAACTAAATGAGAATCGGAAGCACCTGTGTGTATGTTTGAATAACACCTTCGTTTTTTTTTTTTTTTTTGTATATTTTTCTTGTTATAACTGAAACAAATCAAATTTGATATTCTTCGAACTAATTTTGTTTGTCAAACGACTTAATCGACAAAATAAAGTGAATGTATACACCTAAGGCTTAATTGTACATTTCTCGATAGAAGATGAAAAGAAAGGTGTTTAATGCTTTTATTTTCAACTAAAAAAAAAAAAAAAAAACGTCTTCATTAGCAATCGAAAGAAGAAATAAGAGAAAATACTATTTATATTTTTTTAAATTTAGATCAAAGTCGATCAATTTTCATTTCATTATATCGATTTATCGTTCTTGAATATTATTTCATAGGAAAAGTTTAACCAAACAAATAAATCAACATAGTGTGCATGTTTTCTTAACCTCGTAGGAAAAGTCCATCGACATACATCCTTTACTCAGCATGTAACACACTCACAGGTGAGAGACACTCACTAGGTGGGTATAAAGACTAATCTTGAGTGTCAATTATAGATAAAGAAATTTTCACTTGTGCTTTTTTGATCTCACCAGTAGTCGTTTCGTTTTTCCATTATTGAACATAGATGGTAATGATCGTTGTTGATGTTGATGATTTCGATATTCATATAAGCAACGAGCTTTACATTGTGCTGATATTAAAGAATTATATCGAATATTAGATATATCATCTGTTGTTGTTGCTGCTGCTGCTGTAGTTGAATAAATCAATTGAAGAGAAAAATTGATAATAATAAAAACAATCATGATGTATATGATGGTTAATCTAGCGAAATATATTTATTGTATATTTATATAGATATATATGTGTACTTTGATAAGATCAAACGTTGAAATGAAAAAGAAAATTAGCTACTGTACAATACATATGCGTATGACTCGCGATTTTTCCAATATGTGAGACGATAGTAATGGCGATGGTTGTGAGTATGTTCGCCCACCCACTCTATGATTTCTCTCTTTTCTCTCTCTCTCGTTCTCGTTCTCGTTCTCTTTCTCTATCGTTCTGTCTTGCGTTCATTGTTGTTCGGTCTATTTATTTTTTGAACTCCATACTAGAACAAGAGAGTAATACATTTAGACAATACGGAGAAAAAAGGAGAACAAAAAAGAAAATTATTCCATCAATGCCGATCATTATATATATATATACAATTGTCCTATGTCCGGCAAAATGATCGTACTAGTTTAATGTCCAATATGGAGATCTCACATTGATCGAGAATCAAATTCTCATAAAAAGAATTTAATCGAATTAAAAAAAAAAAAAAACCAACAACAACGATCATTTGAATAACTAACAGGAACACCTATTGTCAAAAATGTCGACTCTTACGCACGTCTATTTCCATGTGTTCTCAATCTTCTATCTATCAAAAAAAAAAAACACCGCTCTATTCTATTTGATAGAACAGGAAGTGCGGACAGCGCACACTCTTCAGGTAATTGTATATGTACGATGGAATGCATTGCCGTTTCAAGTGGTTGTTGCCGATCGCCATATGGACAGATTTTTTTTTTGCTTTATGACAATGACGATAGACGTGATAACGAAGGCTAGTTTAAAATTCAAGTAGTCGGAAATATGTATACGTATATAAATCAAGGCAAAAAAAAACAATAGTTTCACTTTTTCTTTCACTTCTAACATTGCTCATTGAAGTAGACGAATAATCAATCTAATTTTTTTCTTATTATTTCTTTTTTTGTTAAAACAAGTGTGACATAATCCTATTGTCGCCTGTTTTAAAGTGGTCTTTTTTTTTTTATATTTGTGCGCACACCTTTGAAGAAAAGACAATGTCATTTCCTCACTCTATTTTATCATTGCTGCATAGTAATGATAGTGAGTATGATGACAGATCTAAAAAATCGAATTGACGATGTGAGATGTATGAGAGAGAGGAAAAAATGTCACGCAAATTAGTTCCTCCTTCTCTATATTGTCCTCTCATACCGAGTGTTGTTGCTTATATATATATGATCGATTCATAACGGAAAGGAAATGGCGTAATAAGACGCCGCTTTTCTTTTTCTTTTAGTTTGACAGAGAAAATAGAGAGAGAACCATCAAATTAATTTATTCCAACAATCGAGAAGTGGCCTCTTTGCTGTCGTTGTCAATTTATTCTTTCTCTTATTTTTTGGCGTGTACACACATATATATATGTATATATATAAATATATATATATATATTTGGATGTTACGTCAGTCATCATATTACAATCTCAGAATTACCAACAAAAAAAAAAAAAAAAATTTATTTTCTTCGCAACTCATCAAAACTGTATGCTTCATATTATTCTTATCTATCACCCGGAAATTGAGATTCTTATATGTGTAACTTCGATTACAAGAGCATCTAATAAAGAGCCATTGAAAAAATCTTTGATAATATGTTACTTTGTTGAATAATATTGATAATAATCTT
>CAJNOL010001975.1:0-49762 GCA_905250125.1 Rotaria sordida | reverse complement strand
GCACAGTTAGACAAAACAAATATGGCCATGTTGTAGAGCAATGTTGACAGCGTAGGAAAATATTTTTTTTTATCTACGCAGGTATACCTAACTTCGAGAAACAACTGTTGTTAAAGATATGTCTTGCAGACTCAATAAAGACTAAATTATATATCGTCATTTTTTGGTTTGGTCTTTCGTATAAGAAAATATGCTTTTTCTAAAGTCGATCATACAATGTAAAAGTAATTTCAATGGTCTCTATGTTCATGTCGAAAGACCTAGATTTCTCCGTTTTCCGAAAAAGATATTCATATTTGTAAACTAGTCCATTTGTCAGTGTGATTCCGTCACGAAAATATCTTATAATTCGTTTTGTGCCTTAAGCAAGGATTTTTTGATTTTACCAATAAGTTCTGTAACGTTACTTTTTAATGCTCTATCAGATGGGCCACTTTGCATTTTTAGTTAAGCATTCAAGTCTAGTTGAACGGCCGTGACGGAATCACTATTTGATAGTGAAAATTTTTTTCCAAAATTAGAGACATTATTTTTTTTAATATTATCAGCCTAGATGGATGTTTGGGACGTAGAAGATATTTAAGGACCTTACCAATCAAGCTGGCAGTTGGTTTATGGTAGTTGTCATGTACTTTTTTAAGGGTTTATTTTCAAGTAAGATCGTTTAGACGGTAATAACTGATAGTGGCAACTTTATTATCAACATTTTATGCTGTCTTCTAATGTCAAGCTAGATCTACCAATTACATTTCACAATCTTTATCGTTTTTTTTTTGTTTAATTGTCTATCTTAGTTAATGAATGAATGTCATACAAAAATATATATACAAGTGATTGGACCGTTGTATCGTCCAAATGTGAAATAAGGCTTTGTCTATTTATGACGAGAAATAAGTTTATCGATATCAACGTACTACTTCGATAACTTCTCTACATAATGCTTTTTTTAAAAGGATAAAATAATATTTAAATTTGTCAAAACCTGTACATAATGCTATCTGATGTGAATTTTTAAATATAATCGATTAATTTTACTTTACATGGCTCTAATATAGCAGCTGAACGATCAAAGAGATATCGAGATAAATTAAAGCAAAAGTAAGATAAGTACAATGAATTAAAAGAAAGGGATCGTCAACGAAAGGCTCAAAAACAAGCTTCAATGGCAAATGAGCAAAAGGAAAAACATCTTGATAACCATCAACAAGCTCAATAACGTTACCGTAAAAAACTAAACTCAAAAGTTATGAATCAAAAGTAATTTTAATCAAAAGACACTTTCTTCCCCGATCATATTTTTTCTAATTTAGATCTTCATATAGTACCAAGCAAACACTTTCAAAAGCAGTGAAAAAGGTTTTACGTGTATTACCAAAGAATATGAACCAGCAAAAACAAAGGAGGAGGGCGGATAAGGCCGAATCTTTTAAACTGCTTCAAGACTAATTTCTTTCTATTAGGTGTGAATACGGGATGACTCCTGATCACTTATTTCAGGTTTATTTTGAAAAAAATGACATCATCAATTTTGGTCCCTGAGGTTCCCTTCAGGTATCGTCGAAAAAAAAATTTCGCTTTTCATCAATCGAAGCTATATATTCCTATACATTAAAGTGTGTTGATTATGAATTTCATAATAGAACCTCTAAAAACCCCCTTGTTCTCTATATAGTCTGGACCACAATCGGGGCCCTATTTTTCAATTTTGGGTTCATTGTAAAAGAACCCTTCTTCAAACTTAAGTTGAAAATGTCTTTTCTAACTCAGAAATGTTGTGCTCTATACGAATCTGAACTTTTTACAGCGAAAAAAGGTTACTCTCAAATAAAAAACTGCGATTTCGAGGTAGAAAATGGCCATTTTTTCTGTAAATAAGTATTTATCACCCTACTTTGTCATGAAAGGAGTTTAGCTGCAACGTCAAACTTTTATCAGTAGGGTATTTTTTTACGCTCTATCTATTGATGATATTAAAAATAAGAAAAAAATTTGTGCAACACTGTTAAAAATGAAAAGATACTAAAGAATTTTATAAAAAGCTGAGGGGGACCACAGGGACCTAGTATACATGACATCTTGAAATCAGCTAATATATAGCACATCTTCTAGTGCCTAATGAGTTATGAATACAAGAAAAACTTCGTTGATCTTCATGCTTTCTTTCGTCTCGGAGACTTATGTGAAATCTCACCGCGCTGCTATCATCCGCAAAGCTTTGTGAAGCGAATTTTGAGTCGAAAGAAACTATGGAGACCAATGATATTTTTCTTGCATTCATAGCTCATTAGGCACTAGAAGATGTGCTATATATTAGCTGATTTCAAGATGTCATGTATACTAGGTGCCTGTGGTGGGTGTGGGTGTGGGTGAGTGTGTGGGTGTGGGTGGGTGTGGGTGAGTGTGTGGGTGTGGAGTGGAGTGAGTGTAGGTGTGGGTGTGGGTGTGGGTGTGGGTATGGATGTGGGTGTGGATGTGGGTGTGGATGTGGGTGTGGGTGTGGGTGTGGCTGTTCTTCTTCTTTAAACCCACACCTACACCCACACCCACACCCACACCCACACTCTACACCCACACCCCACACCCACACCCTCACACCCACACCCATACCCTCACACCCACACCCACACCCTCACACCCACACCCTTGTTTTCAAATATTTGATTTAAGTGTTTCAAATGAAACCCCATATCAAAAAACCTAGAAATCCAAAATCTCAGTCCATGTGAGCATGTCTGTGAAAAATGGTGAAGGAGTTACTTTTTAAAATTTTATAGGATAACATCTATAGCCCGTCTAATCTTTCTTATAGTGGTATTTCAGCTAAAGTGCAACCAAAAGATCTGAAATTTTCAGCATAAACTATTCTTATCGAGTCTTTAATATACATAAAGTTTCAGGCCAAAATTTAAATTTTCATTTTTTTCGAATTACTTGTAGCAAATTCCCGTGGTCCCCCTCAGGATCGCGAAAAAAATGAAAACTTGAATTTTGACCTGAAACTTTGTGTATATTAAGGACTCGACAAGAATAGTTTATGGTGAAAATTTCGGATCTTTTGGTTGCATTTTAACTGAAATACGACTATTAGAAAGATTAGATGGACTATATATATTACCCTATAAAATTTTAAAAAGTAACTCCTTCACCATTTTTCACAGACATGCTCAAATGAACTGAAATTTTGGATTTCAAGGTTTTTTGATATGGGCTTTCATTTGAAACACTTAAATCGAATATTTGAAAATAAATCGTTAATCCTCATAGGGAGAGTGGGGGCCCAAATTTGGTCTTCATAGTCTTGTTCAGAAAAATTTTGCTACCAAAGTTTATTTCTACAAATTTTTGAAAACGCTATTCGACGCAGTTTGATGTGCTCTTCTAAATGAGACTATTTTCAAACGATTCTACCGCGCTGATGTGACTAAGTCCTTACACATCTGTAGACACACTTTCTGAAAATGGTATAGAATTCCGATCGAAAAAAATCCAATGAAAAGGTATTTTCAATCCCATCAAAAGATAGCCCATAATCAATAGTATCTATGGTAAAAAAATCTCTGTTATAGCTCTTATCGTTGTTGAGAAAATGTAAATTTACTGAAAAGTATTGCACTACAAAATGCACCAAAAATGACCTGCCCCCCAATAGTTGTGTCCACTATATCTCCAGACTGGCTTATCCATTTGAGCTGAAATTTTGGGTTTCTTCCTAAATATGTTAGGCCTACCTACTGTGAAAATATCAGCCAAATCAGTGAGATCGATTGCGCAAGGTCGGTCGTGACTTACGTCCAATGCCTCTTAGGCAAATAAGTTTCTTATGTGCTTTTTTCGTCGGAGGTAGGTTATTGGAATTTGGTAAAAAATAATGTCTATTCTCATTCATTGCATATATGTAAACATGTAAATATGTATATTGGAAGAAGTATATTTTCAACTTAGCAAACCTTTTCATTAAGAGATTTTATTGACTAAATGAAGCTTGATAATGTATATTCATATGCATATTAATGTTTTCGTTCTTAAAAGCTCTAAAAAGTCGGTATTTATTCTGCATGCATGGGCACTAGAAAAAATTCGAAAAAGAGAGTATAGGCTTCTTCGTGTTCTTATCCACATTCATCCATCCTATACAACCGTTAATAAGAAACATTAACAAGACTCTGCATACACACACTAGGGTGTGAGGGTGTGGGTGTGGGTGTAAATGAAGAGAACATAGACACGTACACTCACACCCTTCTCCATATTCATCTCTCTTTGAGACGGCAAAAGAGCAATTGTTACTAATTTTATGATCATTTTAGCTGCTTCTTCTTCATAGATCTTTGGTATAGGAGTGCTTCCATTACCAGCACGTTGTTTGACGGCTTGTTTGAACATAAGAATTTCTTTTTTTTCTGGTTCAATTACGTGGGAATGATCACTGTTGATTTGCAAAAGGACATCATTTAAATCTGTATGGGGTGTTGTGGGGGGTGTGGCGCGGGGGGGGGGGGGGACGGAGGGGTTACCCCCCAATCTTTAGAAATTTTCGTTTTTTGCGGGAAATTTTTTTAAAGATTTTTAAGAAATTTTCAAAAATTTTAAAGAGTTTTCGAAATATTCTCTAAAAATCTCCAAAAGTTTTCCAAAAATCGTCAATAATCCCGAAAAGTTTCTCAACAAATTTCAAAAACCCTCAAAATTGTTCAAAAATTGAAAAGAATTTTCTAATATCCTTGAAAAATCTTCAAAATTTCTCCAAAACGTCCTTAAAAATTTTCACAAATTTTAAAGGATTTCCAACAAATTTTCTAAAAACCTGTGAAAAATCCCGAAAATCCTCAAAAATCTTCAAAAATTTACAAAAATCGTTGAAAATCTCCGAAAATCTCCAAAAATTTTAAAGAATTTCCGAAAAAATCTCCAAAGGTTTCCAAACAACATCGAAAATCTTCAAAAATTTCAAAAAATTCTCAAAAATTTTATAGAATTTTCGAAAAATTTTCTAAGATCCTTCAAAAATCTTCTAAAAATTGTCAATAATTCTGTAAAATTTCTCAACAAGTTCCAAAAACCCTCAAAATTTTTCAAAAATTGAAAAAGATTTTCTAAAATCCTCATAAATGTTCAAAAATTTACAAAAATCGTTGAAAATCTCTGAAAATCTTCAAAAATTTTAAAGAAATTTCGAAAAACTTTGTAAAATCCTTGAAAAACGTTCGAAACGTCGAAAAATTTTTGGAAAACTGTAGAGCCTTTCGATAAATTTCTAAATCTTTTTTCTTTAGAATGCGGATAATCTATAAAAGTTTTCGAAAAATTTTCAAAAAATTTTCGTCCCCCGCGATCTTCAACAGGTCGCGACAGCCCTGGCTGTTGTTGTACATTCTCTATTCTCACAGCGATAATATTTTTTTGTGGTGGTAGTTTTGTTCAACCTAAATATGTAGTTATCAATGACAAGCATTAGCTTTCCTTTTTGTGATGAAATGAAGGAAATTTTATTTGAAAAATTCATCATATCTATAGACTAAAGTAAAGTATGCCTAATTATAATATATTTTCAATCAAACAAAATTATGTAAAATATGTTCTTCATTTGTAAGCAGCTTTCGGTTAGAAAAAAATGAAGCGAACATTGATACATAGGTATCAATAAGAAATAACTAGGAATAATCAAATGCATTGTATTCTGTGACTGTGTATCTATATCTAGCGATACATATTGCGCTGATATAAGTGAACTGTAGTCACCGTTTAAGGGAAACAACCGTTTAAGGGAAAATATGGACACCATTATAGAGGCACACATGGTAAATCTGATTGGTTACATGAATTGGAACACATCTTGTTGTATTAAATTACTCTTAAAAATATGTCAATAATTGAAAAAAAACTAGTACAGAATTTTTTATAAATTTAAACAGATGTAACTTGCTATCGAGACATTCCATTTTGCAAAGAATTCGGGTTATCCTATGAGACAAGTCAACTTATCCTATAGCATTAGTTACTACTTTCAATTAAGACATTTATACTTGTTCACTTAGTATTTTGACTTATCCTATAGGGTACGTCGACTTGTCTCATAGGATAACTCGAAATACTGGAAAAAAGTAGTTCAGCCACAAGAGTCGAGTTATCTCATAAAATAAGTCGACTTATCTCATAGGATAAGTCGCTTCTTTTAACTGAAATATTTTTACTCACTCAATTAGTATTCTGACTTATTCTATGAGATAACTCGATTCACCCTATGAGATAAGTCGCCTCGTATGTTTGAGCAAGTTATTCTTAATATTTCGAGTTATCTCATGAGACAAGTCGACTTATCTCATAGGATAACTTAAATTCGGCACTAAACAAGTATCTCAATCAAAACACAGGAGTAAATTGATAGAACAAGTTGAACATTTAAATGTAATCTCAAAAATCTCAAAAATGAATATATTATGATAAAAACAGAAGTAATAATACATAATTCTATTTTTCAAAAGTCCATATATTCTATTTATGGCTAGATTTTTGTGCTAAACCAGTCGCCATTAAATGATTCCATGTGCCTCTACAATGGTGTCCATATTTTCCCTTAAACGGTTGTTTCCCTTAAACGGTGCCCACAGTGAACATTAAGAGAAGCATGGACTAGGGATGCAACGGTGACGGTGGTCACCGGTGTGATCGGTCAACGGTTCACCGTTCACCGGTCTCACCGGTCCGCCGGTTCACCGTAGCACCGGTGCCACCGGTCCACCGGTCACCGTACCAACCGGTGCCACCGGTCCACCGGTTCACCGTAGTAGCGGTGCACCGTTCACCGTTCCACCGGTACACGGGCACCGTAAGCACCGGTCACAATGTACTACAGATAAAGCTACTCAAGTTCAACTGAGTCTTATTAGAAATGAAGCTGTTCCTCCAATCATTGAAAAGTGCATCTTCAGTCGCTATCAATCTCGCTACAATAATATACGATCGTATTTCTCAAACTTCATAATCAGTTTTCGATCGGCGACCGCTTCATGAT
Organism: Rotaria sordida; assembly: GCA_905250125.1. Taxonomy (NCBI): domain Eukaryota; kingdom Metazoa; phylum Rotifera; class Eurotatoria; order Philodinida; family Philodinidae; genus Rotaria; species Rotaria sordida. The sequence goes on along the minus strand of CAJNOL010001975.1, from coordinate 42,750 downwards.
TATGGATGCAACGGTAATGGTTAGCCACCGGCTAATCTACATGGATTTTTTTATAAAACTAACATTCCCAACTGCCAAATTATCCAGATATGAAAGCTGCTTATGCACGCAACCTAGGAATACTGCTTCAACCGATATCCTTATCGCTAAAAATGACGGTTGGAACAGTGAAAACCCACGGTGATAGCCGGTTTCTATCCCTATTTAGACAGGTTAAGGCTAACTATAACCAGTAGCATTCACCTACCAGTCATCACTGTAGGTTTTTCATACCACCACCGGTGCTATAACTGACTCTATCATAACACTGATGTATGAAAAACAATTTTCATCTGCCCCTGTATTCTGGACTCAGTGATGCAGTCTTAAGGATCCCGATGAAGACGTTTAATGCCGATTATGACAACGGGAATATATGAGAATGACCGCTTTCTACTATTTTGCAGATGTATCCAGCTCAGAATAAGTGGAAATGCCTGTATAGCGACCACCGCTGTAAGTTTTCAAGAGCTTATCAGTTCTATCTTTAGCCCCATGATTACACGCGTGTAGAAAAAAATTTTCATCTTTCGCAGTATCAGATACTAACTTATGTAGTAGTAAGAATCGATATGAAAAGTAATAGTGCTGCTTATGACATCAAGAACCTACGGCGATGACTGGTGAATATCATTTTTTTTCACCGCATTGATGTCGAGGAACCCGCGGTTGCTCATACAGAGGACGACACCGTAAGCTCTCCTTATAATATTCACTGGTATGGAAGAATGTACTTGAGAGTCTTTGCATAGAAAAGATCGAAGACCCTCCCCTCCTTCCGAATCAAGATTTGGTTTCATGTGCAGATCTTAAGATTTATCCTGAGCGTATAACTGTTTTTCATGAAGGTAGCTAAAGTCAGGTTCATTTAGAAAACTTTAGTTAGAGCCGTGTTCAAAAGTAAAATCTTTATGACTTCTCGAGTAGTTTTGAGAAAAAAAATGCTGCACCAAGAGAACGATTAAACATAATAGTTTTTCTTTTTCACATAGGAGTTTTTCAAATATATACAAATCTGAAGAATATTCTATACTGAATGACGCTCGTGCTCAAGTAGTTCAAATATTTCATTTGAATCCCAAAACATGTCGCAATTCGATAGCATTCTGCAATAATACTTTTATGAATACAACTTTGCCATAATTTTGAAGAGCTATGTTGTAGGAATAAGCATAATCTAATATTTTCTAATGAATCATTCAACTGAACAAATTATCATTACTGGTGATGCCTATGCAGTTGCAGTTGACGTGAAATTCAAGTTGGGCATAGAATATGCGGTGAAATTAAAAATATTTTGCTAGAAAAAGCTTACAGTTTGGGTAAAGGATGAGAACTAAATGAAATTGGACAATCGTTCAAAAGATTAAGATATTCTAAAAGTTGAATCGAAACATGCATTTTTTTTCTTTAAAATTTGATCCTTCTTTGTGCTTGAAACAGTCTAGACCAACATGTAACAGTTGTTACATGGATAGAAAATCAATTATAATTCTTTATAACAAGTTAAACTTTTAACCTATATAGAGATGAGTGTTATTCATTGAGCTTTGGCATTACAGCTACGAAACATGTAGAAGACAACAACACATTACATTTAAAACAATTACTAAACATTAAACTCTACTGCTTTGACGAAATATTTAAGGAAAAGCTTTTCTCAAAACTTTCATCAATCAATATGTCTTGATATATTTGATATAACGATAAAAAGCATCACAGAGATGAAGTCGATAAAAAAAAATCATACATCCAATTAAAATTTAGTTTTTATAAATCATTGAATGTTTGACATGCTTTGAGTACGAAAAAAACATATGGTCGAAAATATATTTGATTGAAAATCAGCCAATCAACCTACTATTATTATTCATAAATATGGTAACAATATAAATAAATTACATTTATCTAGGAACTATCGAATTCAATTAAATAATCTGAATAATAAACCTTGTTTTACACGCTGAGGATAATTTTGTTACAGAATTAAAAAAAGTTGTTTTCGTATGAACTAAACGTATCTGTAGCTTGTGTTTATTCGTTTTATCGTTGTTATTAAAAAAATAATTAAAACTCGTTAGTAAAGTGAATAAATATAGATTTCATCATTCAACTGATTTAGTTTAATATTCAAAGTTCAAAACAAAACAACAGCAACTCTGACAGTCTCATCTAAATTGAGCTCCTGGTTCCAAATTCTAATTCTATTATTTTTCTCAAGCTAAACCTAATATTATTGAATTCGAATCCTATGAGGTTGATATATGAATGATTAAGATCGACAATGACAAAGTGTTAACGTATAGAATTCTAATGAATGAAGATAAAAATTTAACGGTTCATCATAATTAGTGTCATATTTTTTTTCTTCACGTTCTTAATTTGGACGATAACAAGATTCGTCTCGTTCTGTTTACATTGAAATGATGGACGGTCGATAGTGTATTATTTTTTTTATTTATTCGTATTTTATGCATCAACAGCCATAACGTACTAATTTAACGGTTTTATAACTTTATTTTTATTTTTGTTCCTGCTTTCTTTCTTGAAGAATCACTTTCATTTAGGAAATAAAACAAATAATACTTATAGTAAATATGAGTAACAAATGATTATATTCTTAAGATTCAATGAAAACGTATCGATCTACGTGTATATCATATTTGAATTTTATTCTTATCATTGCTGTTACGAATAAAAATCTTACTGATGTATTAACATACTATTTTCTTCTAGATTTTTGAATAAATATTTTCGTACTTAAAATTTTGTATTTTTTCTTTAAAGAAAATCTCATCAAGTATCTATAAACATTTATATTTAATATTTCTATTCATAGTCCATATATATCTCATCATCAGAACCATGAAGCAAAAGCTCTCACGAAAAAATATAAAAAAAATTGAGAATATAGTCGATCATAATGATGATCAAAATGATGAATTAATTATAGTTACAGCACAAACAAATTTTTTATCTATGTCGAATTCTATGAATGATCCAGATTCAAATGCATCAATATTAAACAGTATTAATTCAAATGAAACACCAACACTATTAGCACAACAGAATAGTGGTGGTCGAAAGTTGACTTCTAAAGTCTGGCTATATGCTAAGAAATCAGATGATGGTCAAGAAGCTTCTTGTTTGCTGTGCGATTATACATGTTCATGTCAATCACATTCTACATCAACAATTCGACAACACCTTATTATTAAACATAACAAATTAGATTTGATATTAAAATCATCATCAGTTCTTGCAAAAGTTAAAATTTCTGAAGCTTTAAAGAATGAACTGCATCAACTATGTTATTATGCAATTATTAAAGATGGACGTCCATTCAACGACCTGAATAAGATGGGTATTATAGCTTTGATAAATAAACTTTGTCCTGGTAAGATCTTTTTTAAATATAAAATATTTCTTTGATTCTTTTGAGAATAGTTCTATTGTTTCGGAGTTGTTCTTTTATTCTAGCCTTTTTTTTTTGTTGAAAAAAGAATCATGTTATTGAATTACTATGACTTACGTTTCCACTGAGTAGACAAACAGGTGACTAGATCCCGACAGAAAGTTCAAAATAATTTTCTAGGACTGCTAAAAAAAAGTATGAATTATTTCATCATTTTTAGTGTTAATACATTATTCAAAGAGGTATCGTATGGAAAAATATTTTCACTTTAAGATTATTAACATAGAAAAACATAATGGTACTTCATACACAAAAATGTTTTAAATACTAAGGTTTCATCTTTTTTATTCTCATTTGCGAACTGTTCTTTTGTATTTAATAAAATTTTGATCCTAAATACATTTTTAGCACGATGAACGATCTTAAAAAAAACGAAATATTGTTCTGTGAGATACACATGTATTAGCATTAAAGATGATAAATAGTCTATTGTTCTGATCAGTTTTAGAAAATTATTTTAAATTTGATGTTCGGATCTATCAATACTCTTCAACAAGTGATTATTGAACTATAGTATAGTTAGACTCTTTTTTCAAAATAACTGAATCTAACTTGCTAGGATATTTTTCTAAAAAGAATTCAGCGCTTATTTGAATTTATGGTTTAGCATAAAATAAAAAAGTCAACGTTCCAAGAAAACTCTCATGCTCATGAATGATATGTAATGAATGTTTTGAAAATGTTTATCCACAAATATAATCCTTGACCTTTTGTGTAGGGATTCGGCATTTATACAATGTCTTTTGTAAAGTTTTCTGACAAACTAGTCAGTTTGCGTACAAAAGGTCAAATATTGAATAAACATATTCAAAAGATAGCACGAGGTTCTATCCTTCATAAATGATATAAATTTTATTTAATAACTAGTTGTGAAGAAATTCCGCAATTTACTACTTAAAAAAAAAATATGCTTTTCTAATATTAACAGGAATTTTTTTTTCAGCCCTTCTCTATTTTTCCATTCTGGTAGAAAAATCCTAAAATTCTCGAATGAGCTTGATTATAGCTTGTATCTTTTGTTTAAAAGACTATCAGGATGCAAGATAGAGGTGTCTCTTTTTACATGAAGCTTTACAATTATCAAATGAGAATATCGCTTTAATTATGGGCTCGTTTTTCCAGTAAGTAAGAATATATCAAATCTTTTTTTTTCTTAAGAACTAAAACTTAAAAGCTGATTTTTTTTTATCGTGATATGCTCTTTCAAACAAAATATGAACTAAACAGAATGAAGAGTGATAAACATTCGGATCTTTCATACAAGCAGTTTTCAGTTCTTGTCGTTGACATTTTTCAAATATACCGTGTCAACGATTTGCATTAATGCGCGTACCCTACAGATATACGAGTATGCATTTCTATATATATGTACATAGTTGGTAGCATCTTGCCTGATAAAATATTTTATCATGTTGTCTTCAACTAATTATTATCTCACTTTGATGTATATGCTCAGATATGAAACACTAGTGGTTAAGAAATATACCTGCGTGGCAGCATAACAACTTTGAAGAAAAAGTTTGGAATTTTTTTTACTGTCTTTAGGTATTATGAGCGAGCAGCACTCTGATATTGCTGTCACTATATGTTTTCAAATAAAAAGTATCGAAATCAGCCTTGTCATCGATTAAGAAGGCCTGAAACGTTTCTAACCTAAGATGCTTCCTGACTGATATACTCATCTTACATGTTTCAACTAGTCGATCTTTTCTGTCATAATGTATATTTATATATTGCATAGGGCTAGAACTTTGCCAGCCTATCTATAACACAGTCAACTCATTTTGAAAGTTTCATTCAATTTGAATGCAACTGATTCAGAGTAGACCTATGAGGAATGGATACCCTAACCAGTTTTGCACTCAAAACTTTTGATAATACTACATTTCCTGATATTATTGCACAAATCGCAATATATTGATTCAGCATTAGTCATTGTTAACTGTTAATAAATATGTATTTCCTTAGACGTCTAAACTAATCGGGCAACCTATGTCGAAAAAACAGATGTCAATACTTTACTATTATTATTGATTAAAAAAATTGTATTATTATCTATTTTATTATGTGATAATTTTCTTTAGGTTACAAACCACCACACAGAAATCAGGTTGTTCGACATTTAAAAGATTTAAACAAACATCATCATGATCTATTGAAAGAAGAATTAAAAACAGTTTATCGATTGAGCATTACACTCGATTTCTGGTCAAACCGAAAAAATGAATCATTTCTTTGTATCACAGGTCATTGGATGAATAATTCTCTTGATTCTATTTCTAAAATCATTGATTTTTCTTGCTTCAATGAACGACATACTGCTATTGAAATTGTAAAAGTTTTGAGAGAAAAAATGATTGATTTGGGTATCTATGAAAAAGTTTTGTGTATTACTTGCGATGGTGCTCAAAATTTGGTTTTAGCTTGCGAGCTGTTAAATGACGACATTTTTAGAATTTGGTGCTATGCTCATAGGCTTCACTTGGTGGTCATTAATGCTTTAGGATTTTGGGTGTCTGACAAAAAGAAACATATTGATGAACCTGGTTATTCATCTGCAAACATTTTGACATCTAATACTACAACATCTAATACTACAACATCTTATACTACAACATCTAATGCTACTGATCAAGAAATTGAACAAGAAAACATGGATGTAGAATGGGATCTTGAATTAAATGATGGTAAGGTTTTTTCAATGCATATATACGAGTATATTTACACATATATTAGTGGTAAGCACATGACTATTTTTTTTGTCCTGTCCTGTGCTCAAATCTAATATACATTTAATAACAGTGCTTTACATTGTTACAAATAATAATCAATCTTCTCTTCTCGTATATGTCTTTGAAAAGAATGTATTTAATTCATTATCCTATATTTTTTTAGATTCATGGAACATTAACGGTGTTGATTTAATTGATGAAATAGATACATATGATACTATTAATGCTACAGCCAATACTGAATTTAGTGAAACAACATATTTCTATGATGATGAAATTATTAATGAACAAGATATTATTGAATTAATGAATGATAGCTGGTCGAATGTTATTAAAGATCTTATCGATTTAACACAAGCACAAAAATTAATTCTACAAGTAGTAAAAAAATGTCGTGCTATTGCAAAAATTTTGAAAAAATCTTCATTGATATCACGTTTTGTTCGTAAAGAACAAGATTCAATGAAATCAAAAAAAAATATTAGTAATGATTGTCCATCAAGATGGAATTCAACGTTTAATTTAATAGATGCTATTATTGAACTCAAACATGTAATTATCAAATTGTTTACTGATAAGTGGTCATTGAATTTACGGAAAGACCAAGTGTCTAAGTTAGCAAAAATTGAATTAACAAGTGAAAATTGGGATTTATTATCAGCATTACATTTTGTTTTAAGACCATTTTTTCTTGCAACTAAAATGATGTCTGGAAAAGAATATGCTACAATTGGTTTATCGTATTATGCTATACATGAAATTAAATCCTTTTGTGCTAAGGAGGAAAAATGTACTGAACAAAGTAAAACTTTTAAAAGATTATTAGTCGAGAAATTAAACAAGTACTTTTATTCTAATTCTGAACAAATTCATCATTTGCAGGTAAGCAGTAAACTACAATTTTATGCCTATCCAATAGTATAAAGATTTGAACTAGTACAGCTTTTTAATATCAGTAAGTTATCACTAACGTTTCAACTAGACTTGATTCTCATCAATTCGAACTTGAAAAGTAGAACTAATCCTAATGAGTCTTTATAAAATTAACTTTTTGTAAATTCTAAATATCAATTGAGTCCATTTAGTACTGTTGATCGAATATTCTAAGCATAAATTATAGTTATGAATAGAAGCAGTGTGTCAAGAGAAACGGAGCTCTATTATTAAAAATTCTAAAACTCTGCAAATTAATTGATTTGATTTTGAACTTTGTTGGCATAGAATCAAGTAGTAAAGTTTGATTCGAATTGGATCAAGTCATGAAAAAAGTAAGTCTGATGGGGTTGGCCCAAAGAATGACACATTTCAGACACTGTAAAGTAGGAACTGATAGGAATAAGAATATTTCAAAATACGGAGATTTAGATAACTTTTTTGAACAGGAATTTTTAGAATATAGTACAGAAACTATCGAAACTAGATTGTATCGATCATATTTAAGATTGTTTCTATTCCATTGAACAATTAGAATATGACCCACTGAAATCTTTAAAATATTTTACATTTGATTTATCTTTCAGTATGATTTATCCAAGACATCTTAATTAAATTGAGTAACGCATAAAACATGAAACAACATATGCTCCTATATCTTTAAAATTATTCACTTATAGGCAAGTAAACACATCTCGCAGCGACTGTCACAGAGTGAGGCGAAGAATTGACCAGAGATTTTTGTTCTCGAATTAAATTATTGATAAGCGCACTTATTTAGGTGAGATTGGGAATTAGTTAATTTTTATAATGCTGAAACCTCGTCTTGAAATTTTTTCTAAGAGGTTGAATCTTTAATCATACTATAGCTTGAATATTTCAGGTTGACTAAACCAAAAGAGCTAAAGTTTATTATAGAAGCATATATCCATGTATATTGAGAACAAGATAGCTTCCATTTGAATTGTTTGAGTTCTTGCCCCTATGAATTTATTTTATAAAGATTATATTTGGTGAAGTTCATGTGAACGGTCGCAAAGATATAATGCTATGTGCCTGTAAAAAGCTGGCTATAAATCTAGCTCTGCGACTGTGTAATTAACTTTATTTCGATAAAAGCACCATTTACCATGATCATACTAGACACCAAATTTGCATACGACTCTAGAATCATCCAAGATCTTCTAGCTTCCAAGAGTATCCAGAGCTAGGTATGCGCTCACAAAGTCGATGCGTTGTATTAATTATCTCTAAAAATGTCAGGTTAATATTGCTCTGAGTTCGTTGGTCGTATTGACTTTGAAAAGAACTAAAGGTGAATGTCATGAAAAACATATTTTTTTTTTTATAACGTTTCAATGAGAATCAAAATGTTCGCCAATTTGTTTGTAGGTTCGTGATGAAGACAACCTGTTAAGCACCAGTTTTTGTTAGTCGTAAACTTCGATACTGTTTTTGTAGGAAAAATATTAGACGTTTCTACTCCTCTCTGCACATAAGATTTAATCGATCAATGTTTTGGAAAACTATATATTTCATTTCTATCAGCTCAATACATAGAACAAAGGACTAGTATAGTGCAAATGGAAGTTATCTTGTATGTAGTATACATAATCAGATGCTTTAAAAAAATAAATGCGGAAACTTCGGATTTAAATCCGAGAGTTATGTGTACTTCAAAAAGTGAATTAGACAGATAAGTCACCCTAGAATGTGTGGACATCAAAATTGTTCTGGTAAACCCTTTCTGTAAACACTTGATTTCTATTGGCTACTGCTCAACCAATAGGATTTAGAGATGAATAGAGCTCAGATTTGAACTCTTCACCTTGATTTACCCTAAGAAACTCGTTTTTCTTATAACTTGATTTCTGTTGGTCACTGCTCAACCAATGGGATTTCGAGGCGAATGGAACATAGATTCGAGTTCTCCATTCTAGAAAACCTCGAACTATCATCTCTGTGATGGGAAGATAGAACTCTAATTGTGGATCACATAGAGCGTGGGCAAAAACAGAACCAAATTCCGATTAATTATCTTTGCAATAGGCGAGTTAGCTTTCTTGTTTCTTTATGTTTTATATACCATTTTGTAGCTCGTGAAATTCTCTATCGAATGGTATATAATAGTGGGGGTTTTATATGACTATGATAGGAAAAGTTTTTTATGAAAGCAGAGAAGGGTCTATCTTCTCATAGGGAAAAATGACTATTTTTGCAATAACTCAGCAATGGTTCGGCCAATCATTCTCATCTTCGAACTCGACCGAGATATTGTTAAGACTGAACAGTGTAGAAAATTTCATCGCGATCGGACTCTCCTTTCAAAAGTTATCGTGTTAACGGACGGCCGGACGGACGGCCGGACACACTGACCGATTCTAGAGTGTACTCACTTTTTGAGTACACAAAAAGTTAAGCTCTTTTGACCGAGTCTATTGTAAAATGTTTAGCTAAGAGGTATAGCATTCGGTCTCTCAGAAAAAGTATGATAAAAAGAAGAAAGTTCAATGTATTTGAAAATAGTGGGCGCTGATATATATTAAACCCATGATTTTGTCACATATACTACACTAAAAAAAAGAAAGAAAATTAGTTTTAGACAACACATTGTTAGAGTCCATACTGTGGATTATACGAGTAAAAAATAAAGAGAATGACTGGTATATTATCTCTGGCAGGCTGAATTCTCAGTTATATTTGCAATCCAATATTCCATGTAGAACACTCACTATTTAAAAAAATATGTACTCACGTAATTTTTTGTGACTCTTTGTAGAGATTAGCATATTTTGATCCAACATCACATTTGTGTTTAAATGACAAAGAAAAACAACAAAATGAAAACTACATAAGAAAACTTATAACAGATGATGTTTATCCATTAGAATCATCATCAAATGATAATTTGACGAGTTCATCATCATTATCAGCACAAATTCAAGTGAAACCATCTGTTTTTGACGAATTTATGGCTGCCTGTGGTCAAGAAGATATTATATTGACAGGTAATATGAAAGAAAAAAGCAAACGGATCAGCATAAATGAAGAATTAAAATACTTCAAACAAGCCGTCCAACAGTTTAATGCAGCAGTACAACCATCAACAAGATCTGCCAAAAACTTTTGGAAAGCACATAAAGATCGGCTACCATTATTAACACACTTGGCCAAAATACATCTATCAGCTTGCGCCACGAGTGTACCAAGTGAAAGTGCTTTTTCACAATCTTCATTCATTGGTCGCAAAGAAAGAAATCGTATTACTGGCGAACATCTAGCATATTCTGTTTTCTTGAAAGACAAATTATAAATAATTTTAAAAGATATCGATTGATAGGTATATATACTGCTTCATGTATATTTTCTTATTATTATTATGTTTGTGTACATTTTTTTTATAAAAAGAATTATTCATGTATTTAATTGTATATGTAACTAATACATCGTTCTTGTCAGTTTTTTATTTGAATTATTTCTCAATTTTTAGGACAACAAATTGCTCATTTTTGTAATTATGAATAGATCAAATGAAGAAATCCTATAGGGTGTCCAGTAAATGACTAGAGTTAGAAAAAATTGCATATCTCTCTGCTACGGCTCGAGCAAACAGGCTGATTTTTCTACCAATAATAGAAGCATGTTCACACTTTAAATCCATACAGACAAGATTAGAAAGAGCCTTTGTTAAGTACCACCAACGACCTCAACAAAAAAAATTTACTTTTTCACAGATAAGAAAAAAAACAATAGACTTAACAAAGGATCTCTCTAGGCATGTCTTTATGAGTATAAAGCTTGGACATGCCTCTATCATTGATAAAAGAATCAGCTCTTTTGCTCGAGCCATAGTGAAGATATTCAATTTTTTTGCAGCAAAGTGACTTTTGCGCTACTCCGTATAGTGTTCTTTTCCTATCTGTGAAAAAGTAAAATTTTTTTTGTTGAGGTCGTTGGTGGTACTTAACAAAGGCTCTTTCTAATCTTGTCTGTATGGATTTAAAGTGTGAACATGCTTCTATTATTGGTAGAAAAATCAGCCTGTTTGCTCGAGCCGTAGCAGAGAGATATGCAATTTTTTCTAACTCTAGTCATTTACTGGACACCCTATATAATGATTATGTTCAATAGTATCATTAGATTTTTTTCTCTGTAAATATTATCTACAATGTAAAAGTTCTATTGATTTATTGTGAATTTGTCGGTCGATATATTGTATTTGCTGAACTGAATAAAAATTAAATATGGAAGTTTTGACTTTCGACAAACTTAGATACTGGTAAAAAAATATGCTAGGAATGAACAAAAAAAAGCCATACATTGAACACTTGAAGCTAAAGTACGAGAATTCACCAGCTAAACCACAAGATTTAAAATAATTTTTCTATTTTGATAACAATAATTTGGACGCGCAGGGAAAATCACCACCGAGTAATACTTTCAGATCAATGGCACCCAGTCGACAAATCCCATTATTTTATTGATTACATCCGAAGCAAATTTTATCGTACTTAAATCATTAATAAGTCTATAAATTAGTCACAAAACATGAAATAATGACCGAGTTTTGCGAGGATGCATGCTAGAGTTTTCCCTTTCGCCAGTACAACAAAGCAAGAACCAGGTCTTCTAATTGCCAGAATAAAATTCTATGGAAACAAGCTAGAAAACTATCACGATTACCCTATTCTGTCGTTAATGCAAAACCTTAAAACTCACAACAAGCACCCAGACCAATATAGCCTCCATTAGCAAGACTTTTATGCTCTCATCGGCCATATTATTAGCTTGGCCTTTGTACTAGGGCGCCACAAATATCTTCTATAAGATAATAGCGTGCAATCAGAAATATAGTTTAAATAAAGATGATTGCGAACAATAATGCCGGTTAGAACCTGAAGAACCTACGATGATAGCCAGTTTCTATAGTTTGTCACGCGTTTTAGGCCCCACAACACACACTGCCATCGATACACCAACTATCAATATGAGTTTTTATCTTCAAACTGGCGATATCATTAATCTGATCACTGCATTCATGGGCGAAAGGGTGTCTTCTGTACTTTCATACTTTCGAATCGAAAAACTGTTTTCAATCTTCAGCGTTGAAGAGAATATAGCCAGTTAGAATATCAAGAAATTGCTGAGATGGCCATATTCGTATACTAATTACGCGTCTGCATTCTTTTATCAACCACCGATGTTACTACAGCACTCATTACCACAGGTTTTCATGGTTCAGCCAACCTTTTCTCAGCCTGACCATTGTAATAAGATATGAAAGAAACATTTCTTTTGTTATGCCATCGTCTACTCAAGAAAACAGGTTTAACTATAGTCGTTAACATCAATATTGTTCATTTAGAACAATGAAAATCTACGGTAGCGGCCGGTTTTCGCTCTTACTTGAACAATATAATACTCAATGCATCCAGCAATACTGATATACCAGTCTCCATAATGGCTTTTTGTGACCTTATCAGCTTGATTCTCTGCCTTACTCCGAAGTTCTGATCCGTATTTCCCAAAATTAATCAGGACGAGGTATTACTTCTTATCAGAAAATTAAGTGCTCAAGCCTCTGAGATGTATCGTATAGGAGAGACACCGAAATACAAAAAAGTGACCGGTGCACCGGTCCCACCGCCCCACCGCACCACCGGTGCACCGTTCACCGATCTCACCGTTCCACCGGTTCACCGTTCACCGGTTTCACCGGTCCACCGATTCACCGTACTGACCGGTGAACCGGTGGGCGGTGGCACCGCTGGTGCGGTGAAACGGTGGACGGTGAACCGTCACCGGTGCATCCCTAGCATGGACTAATGAAATGAAGACTATTCACAATATTGGAGGCTGGTGACCTCTTTCATTAATATTGTTAATGCTTTTCTTTTTTTTCGACATTTTTCTTTTCGGTCTTTTTCCATTCGATACTTTTCTATTCTATCTTTTCGTATTCGATATTTTTCTCTTTAATATATTCTTCCGTTCTTTTTCCTTTCGACGTTTTTCCATCCATTCATATCAAGTGTCTCGTCTTGATTTACCTGTCCTAATAGTATTAGCAAAAGCGTAATATTTTCTTCTTAAATTTATTTCAGCTGCTGTTCATGCAATGCAAAAAGGAAAATGTTCGAGTGGACTTTCAGAAGGTGGCTGAACAATGGAACTTCGCGTATGAGGGTGTGGGTGTGTTTGGATGTGGATGTGGATGTAGGTTCATCTGTAGGCACATGAGCGCCCACATCTACACTCACACCCACACCCTCCTAGGAAGGAAGGGATTGAGATTAATTCGATGTTGGTGGTATAGTCTAGGGGAATGTTCAATAATGATGTGATCACTTTTGCAAGATAGGGTTTAAGTATTTTTTTTGTCTTTCCTGTTCTCCGTTGTAAATAACATTTTTTTTCTCGTCTGGTGTTAGTGACGATAATGTTTTTCCTTCCTGTCGTGCGCGGTGATGGGTATTTTTTTTTTGTTATATATAGCTTCACTTTCGATATCGATTCATTTCAACAAACGTCGACGTTGTGGTAAGCTGCTCTTTTCTAGGTACCGTGTCTTCAATGTAGGTCGCATAGGGTGAGGAGGGAGGGGTATTGAGTGTTAGATGATATCGTGTATGAACTTCGTGATCTAGTCGATCATGCCATTATATTTCAACGATACAAATGTCGAATGTCTTTCGTATATGTTTTCAGTTTAAAATAGAAGTTAATATCAGCTTTCATTAGTTGACGAATATTTCTTTTTTTTCCGTAGTCATTGTTGTCGATGAACTCGAATATTAATAAATCAATATCGCTACAGTAACAACAGGCGGATATCTATGATGATTATTTTGTCGTGGTCTGCTACTTGCTTATAAAGAAATTACTTTTTTAGTATTCCCCCTACTGAAAGGAGGGCCATACACCAAGTTGGGTTCGTATGTTCGTAACTTCGTTCGCACCGAACAAAAAAATGTTTTTTTAACCTTCATCAGATTTACTAGTGAAAATGTAGACAAAAATTCACTCCCACAGTGTTAATCAGGGGTTTTCTGAGATGCGCTATCAACCATTGAGATTGCACGCAGAGCAAATCCAGCCAATCAGACATTTTTCAATATGGGATCTTAGTCAATGGGATTTCGCGGAGGTGAAATCAAGCCAATCAGAGGTTTTCCCATATGGACTCTTAAGCAATGAGATTTGGCGAAGCCAAAATCGAGGCATCAGAGTTTTTGTGGTACGGTCGCTTAAGCAAGAAAATGTCGTGCTGCGGAAACTGTCCTTTATGGAACAATTTATCCATGAATCGTTTTTTTAAATCGACTTCTTATACAAAGATGAGTAAGAGTTAAGAGAGAAATCCGAAACAAGCGGAAAGAAATAATTTTGTAGATATCAAATGGGTCATTATTCACGTCTTAAAACGAAATTAGATCGCTAGTAAAAGCTCAATTTTCTAAACAATTGAAAGAAAATTTTTTGGAGCGTTTTTTGCAATCAAGTCTCATCTGTCGGGTTCATTTAGTTGTGTTGCTGAGAGCTTCACTTTTTTCTAAAACTTTCTTGCAGGCGAAAGAATCGTTATAGTTGTTCTGAAGTGTCTTGAGAAACTTTGAAATCATATACTGGCCGATGTGAACTTTTTCTCGTCTTATAAAACATGACATTTCTCGATTAATGTGTAGTGGCCTTTCTCACGAAACATTAAATTTAGAAAAGCAATAGAAACTTCTCCTCATATGCGTACGACTCTATCATTTGTCTAAGTTCAATGTCAAGTGAGAAGCAAAAAGCTCATTCAAGAATATAATGTGCCATAGATCAGCAGTGTGGCTCTTTTCTTGATCATTCTTGTATACGATAGTCTTCACAAATTTCTTCCATACGAAGGTATTAGAAAAGTCGAAGTTTTTTCCCAATACAATTTGATGTGCCCCATCCAAAAATAGTATAGAAGTTTTTTATACAGTTCTTACCCAGTATGTGTACCAACACAATAGTTATTGTATTCCCCTGCTCAAATACCCGAATCTCTACAGCATCATATCCTTCCAATAGAGGAGTTGGTGACGTTTGCGTCGCGTTAACTTGTTGTATTTACACATTATAATAATGCGACCTTCTCGTGAAAGAACTGATTGCTGCTTCTTTCTTCGTACTCGACTAATTTATATGAGTAGATTAGATACAAAACAAACTGTTTCTCTATCAACACTTCAAGAGACAGACGTGTAAAAGGTTTACTTTAATTCAGCGTTTTTCCCAAGTTTTCAGTGAGATTTATTCTCGATCAATCTTGATTCTGGCAAGTTCAAGATAATGATCAGGTCGATCAAGCAAAACAAAATGACAAAGTTTGTGTTTCTTAAGACGTTCTCATTCGGGATTTTGAGAATAATTTAGAAATCTTTAATTCTTTATAATTGCTGGAGTCGAGAAATTCATGAAATCATGCTGGTATGTTTGGTTGACTGTGCTGATGAATATCGCCACGGTAGCGATATCGTGTGCGCATTCATATCGACACATCAGTACCAATCTGCAAGCATGTCATGCACTTCTATCAATTGTAGATAAAGAATTGATGACTAGTGGCTCCATGATCACTCCAACTATCTAGATGGCTTTGCCATTTAGGTGCCAAATGCAATTACATCTCTTCTGTCCCTTTTTTCCCATGGATATAGTGCAGGAAATCGAAATTGATCGATAATCGCTCCCCTAAACCATAGAATAGGATAGTTGTGCATACGATCACTGTGACTGTTAGTTGTGGGTATCCTACTGACACAGCAAGATCAAGGCTTATATACATAAAAATATGTAAAATCTTGTGAGGCTCAAGGTAATCTATCTCGGAGAATTTCAAACAGGCTTTCGTGATGAAAGTGTTAAGCGATTGATTGCTCTGAAAACCTTTAGTGTTCACGCCTATATGCAACTATTTCAGTATGCTTTGTTATATCGAATATGTACTGTTGCATAAGTAGAAGATGAAAACAATGGCTAAGCATATGTCATATAAAAGTGCAAATTGAAACATTTCTGACATTGTTCATATACTTTTTCGGTGGATACTTTTGAGCAGCCCTCTTACACTTTTTAATTATTGAAATGATTCTTGTCGTTTTACAAGATGATGTACTTAAGGAAAGAGATCAGTAACATTATTTGAGTGTTGTTAGTTTCTTTACAAGTATTGTTGAAAACATAAAAATTTTCATATCATCGAGTTACCAACTGAATGAGGAATAAATTAGAGAATGACCAATGAGGCTGTGAGAATCCATCATTGATCATTGTGTTTCAAAATAAATCCTGTATGACGAAAGATATATTGGAAATTCATTCAATTTGAAATTTATATTTCAATGCTATATATTTTCAGGAAACGGATAAAAAGTTGGTCATCACTTTGAAGACCTCTCTTCTCTTGTCTTCTGAATAGCAATTTCGTTTAAGATGTATCTCATTAAATTGAAATTTTGTCGACATCAACAACCCTAATGAAAAGAATTCCGAAAAAACTTCTAGTCAATATGTCTAGTCAGAATGTATTCAGATTTATTTATCGTTGACGTTAGATTTCTAAAGAAAATCTGTTGAAATTCGTTTATCAGCTTGTGCGAGCGTAATGCGATGACGAAAAAAAGAACAAAAAGTTGACGGTCAACTGATTGTTCTTTATCTCTCTGCGAATGTATGCTATATTCAAAGAAACGCTTTACGGACGTTTTGTAGCCAACAGTTCGGGGTATCCAACAGAGAAAAAAGATTCTTCAGATAGGCTTCTTATTTTGTATGGGAATCAGTTCGGTTAACATAATACGATGACAATGACTTTTGTAATCATTCTTTGTTCTATGCTTCATTTTGCTATATGTATATTTCTGTGAAGACAAGATATTATTTTTATTCTATCGCTCAGAGTATGCAAATGTTAAATGTTGTGTTTATTGATTCCTCTGATATACAAAAATCCTAAAAAAGTTCCATTAAGAATTTTTTCCATGATTTATATATGGTTGGATAGAGCTCAAAAAACTGTGTAAGAAAATGTACTTTTGAAACGTTTTCCCTCTTTTATGTACAATTAGAAAGCTCAAAATACGTTCAGTTTTAAACAAAGCTATTACTTTTTGTTAGTTAACCATTTTCCAAATATTTTGCATTCGAACAATTTCGTGAACTTGCTATGCTCATATATAAAATCAATCACAGAAGCATAAATTACACCAATTGTTTATAGTTAATTTAATAATAAAAACTTGTGAATACTGATAATTCCCAATAAATATTGATTTCTTTTCGCTTGTTTTACCAGATATAATTTGATCTTCTATCTTATGCTCTCGTTGAGAAAAAGAAATATATATATATATATAGATAATGTATGACCTTCATATATTGGAAAGTATGATAATATCAATAAAAAGTTTGATTCTTTATTACATTGCTCAATCTTTTACGAAACTATTTGTTGATGTAGATAACTGTTGTTTCTCACACATTTTACTCACTATCTCGAGCATAAACAATTTTTGATTGATACATAACATTCATTGTAAGTAGCTTTAAGAAAAAAGATTGATCAAGTCATACTCTTTATGTATTTGAATGTTTAATCCACATAGGATAAATGTACAATATCAATTGAATAATGACTTCAAGTGCTACAACAATGTTGGCTAGTCAACCAAACCAACGACCTTATCCACCCATACATCAAGAAGGGCCTGTTGATCCATATGATCGGCCTTATGCGGAGTTCGGTCGTCAAGGTATTAGGATATTGTCATTTGAACAAAAAAAATTATGTTATTCCTTCATATTTGTATTACACTTTTTTCAATTATATTAGATGCTAATACGCTTCGGGTTCAGTTTGGCTTCAATTTTGTATCCGATCCACCAGTTGAAAAACAAAAACAAGGATAAACGGAAGGTCCTAAAATAAAACCAGACAAACCAACTGATCGTATGAATGCATGAGCTTTTTCTGGCTTCGGCGATGTATCAAGTAAGAAAACTTTTTTCGCTTTTGTGGTAAATTTCCATAATTTTGCTTAATATTACTCTACTTTGCCGGATGCAAAAGTATTGCTGAAAGAATTTTGATTTCCTATAGAAAAACTCATGCATAAATTCTCTCTGTTTATAATTTAATGGGACAGTTAGATTTCTACTGGAAACAGTGTTCATTTATCCGCAGTACTTGTCGCTAAGGTTATATAGATACAAGAAACGTAACTTGGATGATATTTAATCAACAGATACTTCTTTAATTCTTTTTGTAGAATAGAAGTAACCTGTGGAGTACCAATGTCACAGTAATTGTTGTCCATATCCTCTGGTCAATATAATTAAGAACCAAAGGCTTTTATCTAGTGCTCTAAATAATTAACTTGGTTAGGTTTATGTAAATCCAGATATTTGCACAGCTCTGTCACACAATATCAAGAACGAGAATTCCTATCCAGCATTGAATAGAATCTATTATAAACGTAATATACTATCAAACACAGATATGATTGAACCTGAATATGATGACATTATTAAATGTTTATCTGTCGTCACAAGCGATGGTAAAAAAATCAACAAACAGAACATATGTATTCTGGAGATATTTATTAAATGTCTGGTTTCATTTTCTTCTTTTAAGAGGAAGAAATATTGTCGACTATTGAGAAGTATTTCTCTTACGAAATACAAGAACAACGGGTTAAGTACATTTGTATTGGATCCGAAATGGATGAGGGAAAACAACGGCTAAATGTACAAGTCATTTTCAGAAACAACGTGGACAAATCGGACAGGTTTTTAGACATTTATACGTGTAAGTTGAATGAATATTGTTAGTAAAAAACTCTTGTCAACTATCCTTGTTAATTTGTTTTTTCTTTCTTTCATTTTGAAATAGCAACTCGATGGCAATATCGCGTAACAAATAAAGATATGCCATGGAATGAATATATCAAAAAAGGTGAGTATTTTCATTGACAAAAACGAAACAATGCCTATCGGTCAACATGAGCGATACAAAATTAACATTGTTTTCTTGATATAAATATTTTAGGAGGTCAGTATATCGAATATGGTTCATTCGAGAGCCCATCTCATCCAAAACTAATAACCTGGAAAGTTGCTCTTAAGTGGCACAGAAACAGCAACGAATCTCCGTGTCCCGGTAAGGTATACGTAAAACCAATATGGTCTTATATGTTCTATTTATAGCTAAACAAGCAAAAAGTTGATGATGCTATGGCTTCGAAACTTATTCCAATGACAGAAAAAAGTCAATGTGATGCTCTGAAGCACATACAAGACAAGGCACCAGTGGAATATTTTATGAATCCTAAAAAGTTCGTAGCTTCTTATGATAAGATTATATCCTTTTAAAAACGCACTGTATATACTTTGCTGCTTACTTTAAGAATGGGTAGTCGTTGTCGTGCTGTTATCGAACTAGGACGATTCCTAGAATCGGAAAAGAGAAAATTGATAAAGCAATATTGTTGGCCAGACTCTTTTCCTGATTGTACACAAAGAATACGTACGTATTGATTTATTTTAACCTTGAAAAGCCTAATTTCAGAACAACTACTTATTGTTCACTGTGGATCCACACAGACTCCATGATAGTAAAATAGATAGAATACTTTTAGTAAGTGCTACACTATTTGAGACCTTTACAGCTTGTAGCTAGTACTATGGTAGATCAATGGACTTAGTGATAGTATACTTTTGAAACTAATTCAATACGTCGAGTCTAACATTCTTAAATTAGTTATACATGCTAAGTGTGACAAGAAACTTCTGGAATGTTCCTAAACAAATGAAGAGAGAGAGAGAGCGACTAAGCAAATAAATACAATTCTACCCTTGTATAATGAGCATACAGTAGAAAGATAGATTGGGGTCTGGACCGATCTTAGCTAGGCAATAAGAGTTTAGTTCTATTTCATCGTAATTATTCAGAAAAATAACAAAGAATGATGAACGACCGACATGAGTATCATACTGTACTGCACCTCGGCATAGCATATTTAGAAAGGCTTGGTTCGATCTAACTTTATATGCATACAGCTTTGGAACAAGTTCGGTTGAGGTCTGGGTGGACCCCAGATAGACGTTTAGAGGTTAAATATGATTTTTACAAAAGCATTCGTTTTGCTTTGTTCTTGTTCTTGTTTTCAAACTACTTTTCTTTTAACAGACTGAGCTATCAACTATTGGCTCCGACATCATTTCACGAATGGCAATGGTTCTAAATGTTTTATAATTCTCGTTAGAAGTGGAATCGGTATGTGAAAAAATAGAATGATAAATGATCTCTCTTTTTACATAGTGGTGGCTTTTCTTGTTTCGAATTTAGGCAAGAGACTCGGTATTCGGTTGTTGACGATGTACCGTGGGATAAATTCGCTGAATTTTATTTTCCATCAAAGAAAAGTTTACTTACTTGCAATGAAGATATCTAGGTAATCTTTCTTTTTGTAAACAATATTTTTGGAGTAAACTTTTGACATGTTTTTCATGAAATTCGAGGCTACCGATAAATTCAAAGGAAGCGAACGCATTCGAATGAGAATACCGGCCATTGTTTTATTAAATCCAGAAGATGCAGGCAGCTTGCGTGATCTGCCAACTCAGCCGGAAAACAGTGAAGCAACCTATTGGCGTGGACGAGCATTTATAGTTAAAATCGGTAAATATAAACTTTTCAGTGTCAGTCTCAAAGTAATCACCATGCATAAGATAAGAATTTCCTGAATCGATCATTTAAGTTTTTTACGGCCTAATCCCAGTACTCACCATAGTCATTCATAAATAATTCTAACTGTTGACTCCATTGATCGAAAGTTTTCGGTTGTTGTCTTCATTGAAAAGCTTTTATGATGATAATTACGTTACGCTATAATCGATTTCAAGCCGTTTCAAACTGTAACAACGTGTTTCACAGAATCGAAGAACGAAAAGTGCAGAGTGCACGCTTTTGAAAATATAGTCATTGTAGTGCTATCGTAATAGCTTTTCATGTGAGATGCACCGAAATATTTTCACTAATATGTAATCTCACAAAACTGTGTTGAATTTCAAATGACTACCTAATAGAAACTGTTGATCGCGTTCTTTCTAGATGTCATTGATGAGACCTTGCCAACTACATTCAATATCTAATGAATGATCGATAGATTGTCTTCGTCTCATCTAATAGATTGTAACAGTAACAATAGTGTTTGTACACAGACTTCTAGGAACTTCACTCACTTGTGTGTCGATAAAAGCATCAATCGCTGTTTCTTTCTAAGCCACTCGATTTTCATGTTACTTAGTGACATTTTGTGCATGTATTCGGACTTGTTCAATGCGTTGAACACAAGCGAACACCTTCAATATACAACCACTTGAAAATTTAGTTACCTGCAGATTCATAATCAATAAGAAGTAGAGTCCTATCAATATTGTTGAACATGCTGTTGTGTACATCTGGACTAGGAGGTGATTCATTTTCGATCACCTTTTCATACTTGATGAAATCATTTTGGCAAACTGTTCTAATGTACAATGAGATGTTTAGTTTAAAAAGTAAAAAAGTTTCCATTTATCTAAAGCCAATATGCATGATTTTCAGTCAACATCGTTTATATAACCACATCAGCTAATAACATACATCATACAAATAAAGGAGAAAATACAGCTAAATCTAGAAAATACAGACGAGAAGACATCTAAAACGAACTTTCTATGTAATATTCTGATTTTGTAAACACTATTTTTGAACTGCCATATCTAGAGAATTAATAATATTTTCATTTAAATTTAAATACAAACAAAATTTCTTTTTTTTCGTTAGTATCATGTAATATAAAAGATGATGAATGGACTTGCAAACCAAAAGTGTTTGCTGAGTCCGAAGAACAACGGCTTCCAAATCGAAACGAAACAACTTCTGATCAGAGTGTTGTCAACATCGTTGTCAGTTCATGGTTGTTCATAATCGATCACCGTTATTGACGAACATGCAGATGTCATTGAAGATGAGGAGCTTGCTATAGCAATCGTCCAAGAAAGAGAGGCACTAATGAGAGCAAAGATGGCCATGGAAATTGCTCTTCAAGATGTAAAAGAGGCCGAAGAAGCAACTAAGAAAGTTCACATACTTCAAGGAAAAACAACTACAAAAAAGATAGATGCAGCACAAACCGATGAAATCTATACGTATGAAACATTATATGAGCCAATATTAACAGCAAACGCCAACGCTTCTCAAACAATGGCAAAATTAGCAGACATTGAAATGATAATTGACTATATAGTTATAACCGTAGAGACATTAGATTTTGTTGTAAACCTCACCCTAGGCTACAATTGATACAGTTGACGTCATTGTCGAAGTAGTGAGCATCGTATGTGATTAGTAACACTAATATCGGCATATGATAACAAGATTGGCTGTGAATATTCATAAAATCAACATGTATCAATTGTTAGTCTTTGTGTGTAGGTGTAGATGAACATTTTTTGTTGCTTGTTTGTTTGTTTTTTTTCTTCATTCTTTAGTGATAGTGCCAGATTTGTTATTGAATAAAAAGAATCAACTCGTTTAGAATCATCATAGAATAGAATGAAGAGGTCTTCTAACAATTTGGAATAAAGTTCTCATACACATGTTTATATAATTTTGATTAAGAATTACTATGCATTTTGTGACACATACTATCAATAAGAAGTTATGGAAAGGTAATTATCAAACATTTTGCTATTTTCTCTATCTCATCCTGCAGAATATTAATGTCTATGGCAGAAAGTTTAGATAAATGAATTGGATAGAACGAAGTTAGTTTAAAATTCCATTCGATTTCGAAGGCATACAGAGGTAATTCGTTACACAATTGAAGGGTGTGGGTTTGGATGCGATTGTGGATGTGGGTATGAGTATTTACAAAAGGAAGACTCATACCGACACCCACACCCTAGTCAAGACTTTTAATGAACTTTTAGGCAAAAGAAACAATTATCTAAAAAGAATATAAATAAGGATATTGACTAGGGTATCAGTATGCGCGAAGTCTTCTTTATTAAAACAATCTTGATGTTATTTTTTAATAATAGTATTTTGCCATAATGCATTAAAAAATCTTTTAAGTGTATAATAGCAGAAAATATTCAAGTAGTAAAAAAAATAATGTTCTTTAATGTTGTTCAGAGTTTTTCAGTAAGAATACAAGAAGAAAAAATAAAGGAGTACATTTCAATAGATGTGTTAAGAATAGTTGTTCATTGTTTAAAACATGACAGGTAGTCTACTTAATAGACGAAGCCAAGATTTATTCATTTCAGATGTCTCTTCTCATTTTTTGATTATGTCAAAGATAAAACTCAACTGTATTGCCTTCATTACTGATAATTAATATGAATTCATCTAGACTAAACGTCGAATATTGGTTTATTCCAATTGATATTCTAAATATAATATGTAATAGTTTGATCATCGAACTTTCTTCAGTTCTTTTATTTGTTTTGGCTCTTGATAAAATTTGCCATACAGCTTCAATGATGTTAATTGGCAATACATGTTTAAGTGCATTGATGTCTGGATGTTGTATGTTGAGTATGTATTTAAATACATTGAAAAATGATCTTAAACAAATTCAATTTCAAGATTCATTATGTATTTTTCGAGCATATATTACTTACGTATCAGGTGCTCTATTCATGAATTCATTGTTATTACAAGCTATTCATCGATATTTTACGGCTATTTATCGAACTCGTTTATATTTTCAATCAATTCAATGTCAATTTTTAATAATTTATTTAACATGGATATTTGCTTCGTTACATCCAATGCCAGTTGTATTCATTGGTGATATTCATTATGATGCTGACAATCAAATGTGTCAAATACATCTTGAATTTTCCTTTTCAACAATTTATATGTCACTACGTAACTATGGGATTCCTACTTCATTTATTACATTTATCTATTTTCAATTGATTCGATATATTCATCAAATGAGTACTCGTGTTATACATGCAACCACTTTATTTCGTGCAAAAAAGGAATTAAAAATGGTTCAATATACAGTTATATTAGTAGTTATATCAATTATACTTGGTTTTCCATAGGTATTGTTTATATTAATATCATTTTTTACCAATCCACCAAAATATCATTACCGAGTGGCTTATCTATTTATTCATGTATCTTTATTATTTTTCTTAATGGCTTTATTTCAATTTTCTAAAACTCTTAAAATAGCAACAATGAAAGGAATAAAGAAACGATTAAATATAGTAGCAGCAATAACATGAAGGGTGTGGAGTGTGGGTGGATATGGTTGACCTTGAAGACTTCAAATTACAACCACACCCACACCCCACACCCTCTTCAATAATCTTGTTTCTAACTATATGTAATCGATTTGAATCAGCTGATTGAACTTTTCGATTTAGATGGTATCTAAAGTAAATGTTTTCTCAGATATTATATCGATAGAAAAGATTTTTTGTTTCAATTTGATTGTTAACTAGCGACATCTTACATAGATTCGTTTGTTTCTTTCGCATCTTTTAGTATTCTTTATAACTTCGTCATTATTAGTTCGTTCGTTATTCGTATTATCTATTCGTTTTAGTCGAGAAAAAAAGAAACGATTTTACGCGAACAGGAAATGCTAAAATTTATGTACTTTTTCGATGGAGAAAAACTAGGTCATTCAGTTTTACTACATTATAGTCGAATCGAAAGTGTAATGACAAAGAACAGTTATAACCAATTTATAATTTTTTATTATTAACTAATTATAGTTCTCCTATGGATTCCTAATGTTGAATATAATCATTTATTAAAAAATCTTTAGATTAAAGCAATTAATTTCTATCAAAGATCGCTAAATCATATTACACATCTCGTAAGTAAGGATTAGTCGTTTATCTTTTATCATATTAAATTATATTTAGAATATTATATTTTATATTAGAATTAAATTTGACGATTAATTAAAAATAAAAAATGTCATTAACAGCAATTGAATATAAAACGGAGGGTAATAAACATTATTCAAAGAATGAATTATTATCAGCTGTTGAATCATACAATTAAACTTATTGAAAATACTTATGAAGAAAATTCTCCATTATATTTATTATACTCAAATCATTCAGTTGGGTGTGGGATGCGGGTGTGTGTGGGTGTGCGGTGTGAATGTGAGGTGTAGGTCTAAGTGTGAATGTTAGGGTATTCTCTTGACCCACACACACACACACACCCACACCCCATCTGCTTGTGAATGTTTATATCCTTGATAATAATCATTATCATCGTGTTGTAATTGTTGATTTTTATTCATTTGTTTTTGATTTGTTGGTATTGAATTGTTTGGTCGAAAATTAAGTAATTAAATACTATCTTCAAAAGAACATTCTCAAACATCAAACATTCATCCTTTGACTTTTATTGTTAAAAAATCAAAAAATACTGACGAAATAAATTTACAAAAATTGTTGTTAAAAATTCACAACAAATAAATAAATTCTTTTCTATGTCAAAAATTTTATCACACTAAACGTTCGAATAACTTGTAATAGAGAATAAGCTCCAAGCATATCACGAAGTAATATATTTTGCTCATAGTAGAACTATAAGTACAAACTTTTGTTTCAATTGTAACCAAATCGTCTCTATTGCTGTAAGCAAACAATTTCATACTTACTGTAAACTAATCGTCTAAAATATTTAAAAGACGATGATGATTTATAGTAAAAAGCGTACTTTTAAGGTTCATATTTTTCTAGCAACTGTCGTCAAAAATCTGAGTTCATCATTCGATCGAGCTCATCGAGTTATATCTGTCTCACAGTATCGTTGAAGTGGCTCAGTAAATGGAAGGAATCATTTAAAAAAAAACTTAAATTGACTGCTAACTTTCCTTACATAATTGTGAAGTCCTAATACTTTTTAAATCCTGTATGACGGTGAGAAAAAATCAAGTGAATCCATGATATAGTGCACATTTTTTCAATCTTCGATTCACTCTCTCTTTTCTTTCTTTAAGCTGTTCGATCGATGAGTGATAGAACAAGCAAAATAAAGGTAATATTTTTATGTGAAAAAACCCTAGGAATCTCAATAATATATGATCACGCGTTATTTAATGTAAACGGATGACTGCACATAAGCCAAACTTATTTAGTGATGTATATATAAGCAACATAATGCTTTTATCTTTTGCATAGAACAAACGTCGATACATTACAGTGTTATTCTTGTCGTCAGCACACAATATTTCGTACGAATACAGCGAGTAAACATAAGTCTTTTGAAATTGTATTCTTCTCAGAAGGCCTTTTTTATCATGAGTATCTAGCGGATTTTTCTATTCTTAAGTAGTACCACTAAGCTTGTATAGTATTTTTTTTCGCATCATAATAACTATTTTCCTGTCGACGAAAATGCTCCGAAGTTCTGTATAAAATGAATAGGAGATATTCATCACTATAGAGCCATGTTTCTCACGAAGCGTTTGTAGTAAGAATTGTTAATACATTTTGTGAGTTCCAATGTAGAAAAAAACCGTTTTAGAATTGTATTCTTTTACCATTCGAAAAGGTTTGACCTCATTGAAAATTATATATGATATTGGACAGAAAATAAGTGCTTCAGGAAATCTGCATAGAAGGATTTCTCTTCACCTGAATTTTGGTGAAGAATATGTTTAGGATATTGTCTTCAGAGAGAATAGTTTTAATTATATAATGGCTTTCTTGTGATATCAACAAAACTCGAGCCGGTAGACCTTGGAAAAACCGTGTTCTTCCTAAAATGCCTCTGTAGTTATGATTATTTAGAAAATTTTCAAGTCATAATGACGAAGTGGGATAATGAAGTTGTATAGTGCTTGAGTTATCCAAAAATCCTAGGATGAAGATCAAAATCATAAGAGATTCTTCAGAAAAAGAAAATAAGCACACAGATCTGGAGAAAGGATGGTTTCATTGAAATACCTCTAGCTCTGAAACTTTGCCGTGTGTTTTTCGATCACAGCGAACGATTATAAAAGTAGAGCAGTTCAATTTTCCTGTGGTTCCATAGCACACTCATAGTAATAGAAAATAACGGTACCCAAGGATAAATGACTTCCTAGCTTTTTGCTTGATATCTCTTTAGGTTTCTATGGTGTCAAACCATAGGAATAAATTAAAAACACATTTTCGTTGAGCTTTGAAAGCTGTACTATGTGAGCGTGCATCAGGTGTGGGTGTGGGTATAGATGGGTGGGGTGGATGTGGGTGTGGGTGTTCTTCTCTTCATCACACCCACGTCGACACACCCCCACACTCACACCCACCCTAGTTATTCCTGTACTGCATAGAGGATGTTGATGCAGGTACGTGTGCGAACCTACATTCTGCCAGCCCACACTCACGTCCTCTTCTCATAGAAAATATTTTTGTATTATTATTTTGAACATGAATTATTGTATTTTTTTTCTTCTTAAAAAGATTTTATTCACGATACAAATCAAAATGAATATTTTAAATAAAAAAAGAATGTTTATATACATTAAAATAATTTATTTAATGGGACAATTATTCCCTACTGGTACTAGACAATACAATCTGTCTGATTATTTTAAGAGTCAAACTGCTGATTAAACTGTAAAACAGACTTCATTTTTTGACATTTTTCTTTTTCTACCACATGATTGCTAGTTACGTCTTCTAAAATGATTATATATGAAGTAATTGTAAACTTCGATTATTTCTCAAGTTATGATCAACATCGAGGCAGATTTAAGTGTGGATGTGGGCGTATGTGCAGTTTTTCTTTCCACACCCACATCCACAAGCTTGGCTATTTCTATAATATTATGATTCTTCAAGTCATTTTTCAATTAGCATCAAACAATCATGTAAAAAACAGCAATATTTGTCCAAAGACACTTTTTTCTGTTTCTTGTTCTACTCATTGTTTTGAAAAAGTTATAGATGAAAAACAAAATCTTGAGAATGATCATCTATAAAAAAATAAAATAATTTTCGCTATGATTTAAATCAGAATTCTAAGCTTTCAAGGTGATGTTGACCGTCGATAACTATCGAATAACTGCAGTTCGATATCATTTGGCTAAACATAACGTTCTTTGAATAGGTGAAAAAATTCAAATTCGAACCGATTATTGTACTTCAAAATCTAATTGTAACATTGAATTGAATTTTGAAATCCAATAGGTGAATGACTTGCGAAAGTCTGATTTTCGTCTTTCTTCTAATAGAGTGTAGGTGTGGATATGATTGACTAGAAGTCTCACATCCACACCTACACCCACACTCACCACACATCCACACACCCATATTCGTACCCTTGTGATTATTTACAAGGTGATACAAGATAATCCTACTCGTAATGACTTTATGATTTGATAACTTGTTCAAGACTATGATGAGAACGTAAAAGAAATGTTAATTTTCAAAAATCATCAATTTTGATCAATGTTGAACTTTTGTACTCGGTTATTTCCATTATCACTCACATAGAGATTGCCCTCTCGATCAAATGACAAACCGATAGGAGAAGAGAATTGATTCGATTGACTTCCTTGACCATTTCCACCAACAATGACACTTCCCTGTGTAGCTCCTTGAGACCAACGTGTTATCCGATGATTCAAACATTCAGCTACGTAGACAGTACCTGATTGATCTACAACGATTCCATAAGGATATGATGAATCTTGAGTACCAGCAACAACAATGCCTTGTTTTGCATCTTTCATCCACTTCATCACACGATGGTTAGAATCGTCGAATACGTACACTGAATGATCCCGATCAACGGATACGTATCTCGGTTGAGATAATTGATCGAGACGATTCACTTGCCCATTTGCACCTGCAACAACTGTTCCTTGATTTTCTCCTATTCGATATCGTCTGACAGCATGTTTATCCCGATCAGAAACATAGAGAAATCCATCATGATCCATTGTCAAGCCCAAACATCCAACATTTGAGACAATCGTTTCTCCATTGCTACCATTTTGACGAGGCCATCGAACTACTCTTCTATTGTTATAATCACAAATGATAATACTATCTCTTTCTTTATCGATCATAACGTCATACGGCCCGTTCAATTGATCAAGTCTGTTTCCTGGTCCATTCCCACCGGCCACAATTCGACCAGTCGTCTCACCATATTTCCATGCCACAATACGATGATTCGAAAAGTCCGCAATGTAAATTGTTTGATCATCATCAACATATAAACCCCATGGATTGGAGAGTTGATGCACCTCACTTCCTTGCCCGTTTCCTCCAGCCACAGTAATACCATTCTGCATCCACTTTGTACTCATATTCAGACTTGCATTGGGTACTACTGGTGCTAAAAAAAACGACAATTTTGTTCAATCACATTGGGTCAATGTACATGAATGAAAATCAATATTTGAACTAAATAACCTTTGATCAAGAAAGAGAAGTTCTACTCAATGATCATATTGAATAATATGTCAATGGTAGTCTCATTGTTTTAATATTTTGAATGTAGAAAAGGCCTGAAAGCTATATTTGATGAATGTCAACATTCGAATCTACAAATTAAATATTGAATTTTCTCTTTATCTTAACATCATCGAAAGATTTTTCATCTTTTAAAGAATTCTTAATAAGAAAACGTCATGATTCATCATTGGTATCAATGAATAAAACTTAACAGTACTTAGTTTTACAAGTAGATAGTGATTGGAAATAGTTGTAGACGATAAAACTAATTATTATTAAGTTTTGATCAAAATTGTTCTGTTACTGCAAACACTTTCTAGACAATGTTCGTATAAAATAGAGTTAGTTGAACTTTTCTCTTCAACTATTTATGAAACAAAGACAATCAATTGAATGTCATCAACATTTTCGTGAAAATGAAATTCAAGCTAAGAATATTGATATGATTTCAATAATGTAATAAGAAAGTTTTCTTTTGAAGAACAAACGATCAACGCTTTAAGAAACACTTTATGAAGTTTCATTTAGTTCGATCTTCATAAAAGCCAATTAGATGAAAAATTTAAAATGTAACAAAATAGTTAAAACGGTTTTGAAAAACTAAAACCGGCTATTTTTTTTGAAAAATTCAAGATCAATGATTCATTCGAATACAGAAAAGTTCACAACAAAGTCTTACATTAATTCATTACTTCACTTTTCACTGAATACCAGGCAGAAGTGAAAAGAATCCAACTTCTATTTTCTCACGAATATCAATCTGAGAAAGCTTCTTCGTCATGTTTCTTTTTTTTGGTTTAATTTATTGCCACTTTTGAAAGTAAGAAAAATTGACCTGTGCTATTCGACTATCTAAAGTCTTGTTTCTTGTCGTTGAATAGTAACTCTCAAGTTATGTCATTGTTCAGATTAGCTTAACAGAAACGCAAAAAATCTCCTATAATCTTGTAAGTTTCCTCGAATTCTTTCAAGTCCGATTGATTATTGCTTGGACGCGAATGACTTTCAAATCATCAAAGGTGAAAAGAATCATTTGTCTACTTATTCGAAATACATTATAAGACAATCATTGGCATTTCCAAGTGGTGTTTCAATTAATAATCTCTAAGAGTGATACAAATATGTAACACTTAGGGAAGACTCTTAATATGCAACTCTGTGTCATGTGTAGTTCATTCGAAACTGGATATATTGTGTCCATTTTCACTCTCAATATTAAGTGTGTCGACTATTCATCGTCAAAGATGCAATCTTCGTGTAGTTCGGACGAGGTATTTTTCGATCGACAGAGAGAAATTATCTGCAATTTTAGAAATATTCATTAACAACAAAATAAGAAGGCAAAGTGAAACATGAAGAAGAACTTTTAAATGTTTCACAATTCAGAAAAATGATCAATGGATGCAACTAGGTAAACAGATGAAGAGAAATCGAATGATTCGACAATGTGTGATTCTGCATTGAAGTATAGTAGATGAGATGGAAGAACAGTCTTACTGGAGATATATTTACTTGTGCAAAGTCTTTTAATTAGAGCTAATTGAACTTGTCTCTCCCAGAAATATATTGGGAAATGAACTTTCAAATATCAATAATAGATTCGTCAATTGTTGTTTTCATCATCGTTCGATTTCATACCGGAAAAATGCAAATGAACAAATCATTTTTATATTTTAAAGATTCAAATTTTTGTTTTCTTCGCGTTCACTTTTAAAAAATAAATCCATCGTATCCTTCTTAATTCCTAATTGAAACCTTTTTCTGATATTGTCTCGAAATGTTCATCATGTGAATATTCTAAAGGAAGAAAATCTCATTTTTTTTAGTTTTTTTTTTGAGCAATTGCATCTCAAAATTGAATCACTTTTCGATATGGTTTTTTTGTCCAATGAAACTTATCAGAAATCTAATGTCGCACAATTCTTTATTTTCGTGTGTTTCGAAGAGAAAGCCGAACATTGAAGAAATCAATTTGTTTTTCGATATAGGTGAACAAGATTTGTCAAGTTTTGTTTTATCTCTCAAAGTGCCTAATTATAGTTAATTTCACAGTCGAACCGAATTCCATAGCAAACGGAATTTGTAAAATCTTTTATGATGAATCCATTCTTCGACGACTTGTTACTTATATTTAGTTCAAAATCGACTCATTTCGTTTTGGTATTTAAAAAATGTGAAACAGTTTTTAGATATTTGATTCCCGTATGTGACTGTTCTTACATTTTGAAGAAACTGAAGAATCAAAACTAAGTAGTTTAAGAAAATGTTTTCAGAAATTTCAATAAAAACAATCATCTTAAGTAAATCTCAAGAATTATTTCGTTATTTCACATTATTTCTCTCTCAACAATGAAGATTATAGAAGAAAAGCTTAGTATCCTATGTTTCATTTCAATGGAATTTAATAGGATTAGTTCTGTAACATGACAAGTTCCGCGAAAGTCGATTTCAATTCTGAACTCATTAAATTGATCGTCAATAATTACCTAATTGTTTGCTTAATTCATTACGATGTTCATTGATGTGATCAAAGCAAAAAGTTAGAGAACGTTCACCAGATTTTACCCGTTTTCTTGGTTTTTTGCATTTAACACGAGATCTTTTGCCCGTTGTTGTCGCCATATAACGATCTTCTTTAGCAGATAAAGAAATGATAAAAGACTGATAACATACGACATAAACATTAACCAAGTTAGTTCTTTGTTTTGTCAATAAAAGAACTCTTCCACTATCAAGATGTTTTGTTCTGTAGTCAAATTTCATCATCGGACATTTCACAGCCAATCACAATCAAAGTTTTAAAAACTTTGCAACAAAGTAAAGGAGGTTCGTTCGTTTTATTATGAACTTGTTCAACTTCATCTGGAAAGTAAAAATAGTATTCGCCTCAAAATTGACGATGAGGGTGTGGGTGTGGGTGTTGTGAGTGTGGGGTTGGGTGTTGTCGGTGTGGATTAAACTGCAGAGAAGATACCCACACCCACACCCATACTCTACACTCACACCCTACATCCAAGCCCACACCCTACACCCACCCACACCCACACCCACACCCTTGCCTACGAAGAAACAATTTACAGAATCAGAACGACTGAATAAACTTTAAAAGTAATTTTAGAAGTTGTCTGTCTACTTTGAAAAGTTACTTAATATCTTTATGCGAGAAGAAATACATTTTCATACATAGAAGTGGTATTTTATGAAACACTTCCTATAGCAAAATTCTCAGCGATATATTTTCTTCGACTATGATTGAGATCTTATTGAATATCTTTTTAGTCTAGATTGTTTTGAATAATTATCATTTGCCCTAAATTACTCCCTAAATGAGTTTCCTATTTGTGTCCCTAAATCAAATAATAAATTTCTGGTGACCAAAAAAGTCTTTTTTGATTTAGGGACACAAATAGGGAACTTATTTAGGGAGTAATTTAGGGAATCACAATTTAGGGCAAATGATAACCTACCGATTGTTTTCGATAGCAATGTGGACTAGCATAAAGTCATTAGTACTAGTCATAACTAGTTGTTTTTAAGGAACAAGTGTCAGTTTTGATTCAAACTAATCCAGACTCTTCAAATACCCTCTGTTACTTGAACTTGATCACTCAGACAACTCGGTTAGACTTGTTCGTATTGAGACTACAACGATACATTTGATGAGAGCTGCCTATTCATGTCCTTTTTATCTAGCGAAGCTGGCATATATTTTCGAAGAAAATAGTGAATGTAAGTTTAAAGACTAGTTTATGCGGATCTCTCCTACTTTCACTGTATTACAAGGGTGTGGGTGTGGGTGTGGTGTGGGTGTGCGTGTGGATGTGGATCTCGGCGTGCGTGTGGGGTGTGGGGTGTGGGTATGGGTGTGGGGTGTAGGTGTGATTGAGTGGGTTTGGGTGTGGGTGTGAGTGGTCGTAGTAGTTGTGTTATTCACTGGCATCCACCCTCACACCCACACGCCCCACACTTACACCCACTCGCACCTACACCCATACCCACACCCATACCGACACCCACATCCACACCCCACACGTACACCCACATTCACTTCCATACAGACACCTAGACCTCAATATAAGGATTGACATTTTTTTCTATCACTACTTGCCGATAAGGGAGAAAAAGTAATATAATAGGTGTGAAAAGGGTATGAATCAAGTTTTTTTCTTTTTTGCATTCTTGTGCAAGACGGTTGTGTTGCATAGGTAACAAAACTTGCACAATGTTTTTTCCAACTTTATAATGTTGCCAAGCAAGTGATTAATTTAGCATACGTATATAAGCATGTGAGCTGTTGTCACCCAAAGTGGTCGGCAGGGTATTTGTTGTCGTCAATAGAATAGTGAAACACTTAGATTACTCCAACGAACGTAAGATCTTTGAATGAAAACTTTTTTGTTCTAGAAAAGCTTTGTATTTAGGCTCTGAGTGATGATTTGCATGGGATTTTTTTCAATACATGGTATTCATATATAAAAAATGGTATTATCTTAATGGAGAGCGTAAGAAGTTTCTGAAAGAAAAATTTCAGTCAGAAATTATTATGAGAGTTAATGACGGAAAAACCTTTAAAATTAAATAAACTGCGCGTATCGATGGTTGTAATGCTACTTTCGTTGGATCAACGTTAATGGATAAACAGGTTTCTTCTCGAACCTTATGCAAATATTCAGTGAAACGATTCTTTACTTCCCGCATTATATGACTTTTTTTTGCAAACTGAATAAAACGAATTACGAATTGCGATAAAAGTGATGCGTCTTCACGTACCGATGTGCGCGTTAAAACTAAAGTACTAGATATGAATAAGTGTGGTTGTCGTTGCGTGAGTTGAGGCCAGAGATGTCCATAACTGCACTGCCGTTGTGGCGGTGGCGTCGCGGCAGCGGCAGATTCTCAGCCACGACGGATATCTCTGGTGGACATAAGACACTTAATGATTTCCTTCCTTAATAACATTTCTTCTTTATGAAATGGGCGCACTTATGATTTACTTCCTTTTTTTTTCGTTGCAGATCATTGTTAAACAAGTACTATGGCTTTTGCACAACGTCTTACGATTCATTTTCGTGACATACAGAAGAATCCACCTCCATTATGTTACGCAGAGCCTGAAGATCCTGATAAAAACATGATGCATTGGATTGGCTGGATTGAAGGACCACAAGGCTCTCCGTATGCTGGTGGCAAATTTCGCTTAACAATTGACTTTCCTGTTGAATTTCCATTTAAACCACCCGTGGTTCTTTTTATCACACCAGTTTTCCATCCAAACATCAGCAAAAAAGGTGAAATCTGTTTGGATATACTTCATTCTCAATGGTCTCCAGCATTAACTGTACGCGGTCTTCTAATATCACTATGTTCTCTATTGACAGACCCGAATCCAGAACATGGACTTAACAAAAGTGCGCTGAAGCTTTATCAAACAGATTAAAAAAAGTATAACGAAGTAGCAAGAGAATGGACAATGAAATACGCTATGAAGTATAGTAATTGAAAGTAGTGATAATGTGTTATGCTCTCAAATTAATAAACTCCTTCTTTCATTTTGATTAAAATAAGGGTGTATGTGTGGGTATGTGAGTATGTCGGTGTGGGTGTGCGGGTGTGCGGGTGTGGATGAAGGAAAGGCCACAGCCACCCCCACACCCCACACTCATACCTATATCCACACCCCTATGCGGAATCTTATAATTTTGAAAAAAATATGTTTTTTTCAAGTTATTCTGATTTAGGGTGGTCGTCACTTGGTCATGCTACTGTACTCGCTGAACAAAAGAAAACATCTAAACGACATCTAATTTCGTTTTCTTAAAGAAACAGTCATATAGTAATACATATCCCGCTTAAAAAGCCATAAATGTTTGTCTCTCCGTTTTATTCAAGAAAGTCAGAGTTCAGGATAAGAAAATATGACATCCCAAACAACTGAATATGACCATATATCTGTAATAAGCTTGATCAGACTTAATCAAGAATAAGCAACTGAAATTCGAGGTCTGCTTCTGATGATGGTACAACATTTAAACGTCTAGCGAATCATTTAAGGGTGCTCGCTCTAGAGAAATCTAGTATTGAAAGGCGGTTAATATTTTTCAAAACATCTATTTTTTGATTCTTCAACTATATTAAGGTTACTTTACCTAGATTGTTTTCAAAATGACAGAATTCGAGAATATTCTGTTTCACAACTAGCTTAAACTCTTTAAATTTGATTAGTTTTTTCAAAAAAAATAAGTTATATGGTTGTGATTGATCATTTATTCATCAAGTTAAAAACCAACCGTGTTCGATTAGTTTCATGCAATCAAGAAGACTGTAAGATATAGTATAATCAAAATTGAAATTATATTTAATAATAATCATACTAAATTCTCTTTCAGAAAAAGGTCAGCGAATCCGTAAGATGAACACTACTTGTTATTATAAGAAGAAGTATCCAACCAAAATTCGAAGCACCACGAAACGCAGCACTAAATAAATAAATTTTTTTTTAAGATAAAATAAAGTTTTTGTTTTTCTGTTTTTTATTATTCATTAAAACGAACCTATTGCTTTCACGAATACAACAATATTGTTTTCCATATTCACCACAACAATATTTTGCTTCTATTGGAAATCCATTTAATGGACAACGAAATTGTCCAAATCGTGTACCATTCATGTTTTCATTATTTACACATGTTTCTCCAGCTATATAAATAGTAAAGAGAAAAAAAGACAAAACTTATTAATGTGTATACATTGTCTCTTGAAATTATTCGATCAGGTTTTCTCCTCCGGTTGCTGTTAACAGTAAGAAGAAGAATACAAACAGTGATTTGAATAGAGAATTTTCGAAGATAAAAATGATTGCAAGTTTTGCAGCTACTAGGGTTCACCAGTGGAATTCTTTTTGAATTAGCAAAAATTATAGAGCAAATGATTTTCTACAAAATAGGTCTATACAATATTTAATTTTTCATCGAACCATATCAATCTTACAAAATACATAAAAATGGTGTTTTCATAAGAAATATCGAAAAAAAACTGACTATTGCGTCATTGGTAAGATTGATGTATCTCGATGACAAAACATTATACAAAGCTAAAAATTTTGGTTTTTTAGTTTTCTAAAGTTCCTTTCATTAAAAAATTAGCAATTGATTTCATCTTCAAAAACTCTTTGGAAATAGAATTTTCTACTTATATCAATATTTGGATTCTTCTTAGCATTTACAACAACGAAAAAAAACAAAAATTGCAAATCAATCTGGTTGCATAATTTTCGGAACCATTCTCTATATACAAAAACTTACTTCCATAACCTGGATTATAATATCCAGGTCTTGAATAATATGAATGTGACATCGATCTCATTAAAGAATATGCTGCTATACCACCTAATGCTCCAGCACCAAAACTCATAGCATTACTTTTAAATCTACTTCTGGAACGAGTAAAATCAAAAGATAAAAAAAAAAATTTGGTTATATTACTTACCCTTTTTTCATATTAGAAGATCCTCCACTTATACCACCTCCACCTCGTGCACCACCAAATCCTTTACCATCGGTACATGATGAAAATAAAACTATAAATGTAAATTTAAAAAAAAACAAAATTTTGTCATTTATTTATTATTTTAATCTTACATGAAATAAAGAATAGAATATAAAACCATCTAAATAGGTGATTATCTCGCATTTTGTCCAAAAATAAAATAAAATCTGAAATGCAAAAAGATATGTTTACATGTAGTTATTAAATTTTGAGTGAACCTGGGTGTAGAGATACAATATATATATATATATATATCAACGTTCATGAAAAAAAATTTTACAAATTAATGTTAATAAATCGACAATAATTTCTGTATTCTAATAAGAAATCGTTATATAATTATACATCACGTAAACCTTTTATAGCTTCAGAATATGGTGGAGGAGCTAAAAATATTTAAAACAAAAAAATATATTGAACTATTTATTTTTCAAATAACTTACACTCCGAAGGTATAGTATTTATTATTCGATTGGCGATCTGTGATTGTTGTGTACTAGTGCGTTGATTTTTTTCTAAAGAAATTTAATAAGAAATATAACTAGCATATCGATTTATTTTTTTTGTTCAAAAAAAGATCAAGTATAATAATGTGTTAAGATGGTTGTTTTATTTTCTGGCATTTTATATGTTAGCAATTATTAATCGAAAGATACATACGTTGATCATCTACTTGACTGGTAGCGGTATAGTTATGACCTAAATATTAAATCGGAGTCTAACTAAATAATTAAAAACTATGATTTGAATTTTAGAAAGAGAAAAAAAACGCTTCCATTCTCATTTTTCTTTTATTATCTATTGTAAACTCTATCACAACCAGGGTGTGGGTGTGAGGGTGTGCGTGTGGGGTGTGGAGTATGGGTGTGGGTATGGGGTAGTGTGGCTGTGGCTGTGAACATTGTTCTTTTTCTCATGCACATCCTCACCCACATCTACATCCACACTCACACCCGCCCTTTTGTTGTCGAGTAAATTGATTAAAATCTAAATTTTTTCGAAGATTATCATCTAATTTTAATCGATGATAATCTTATTACTATCAATTATAATTTAATTATAATTTTCAAAAAAATCGTATTTTAATCGATTATAATTTTGATTTTGTTGCAGAATAATCAGAGTGATAATTTTGATTATAATTGATTAAAATCAAATAAATTGAAAGGATAGAGTAAGTCAAGACTTTTGCACATCACTATATGTGAAAGAAAAGCGTATGCAGTATATTCTTCAAGAATGTTTTTTTTTACAAGCAAATAGAATCAATCAAATGTTTTCGTTTCTTTCTTAAATACCAATGTTTCTGTTAAACGTTTTTTACAATTAAAAACATCTGTTTCCTCTTTATGCATTAAATACTTGACACAATTTGTTTCCATATGGTACTTTTCGATCATGACAGAACAAAAACAAAGGTTACAAGTTTAGTTAGAAATAGTACAATAGTTCGTATCACACAACAAGTTAGAGAAACAACATGATTTATCGAAAATTTTCAATATGGATATTGTTATTATTAAGGGTAAATCCATGGGAAACGTACCACTTTATACATGACTTTCTCAGAATTGGTTGAAATTTTCAGAGTTTGTAGAGCTCAATGAGCTGATCATTTTGGTAATAAATTATTATGGGTTTGATTATGGATTAGAGTCGAAATGAGCAAAATACAGTTTTCAAAAATTCCGGAAAATCATGGTCAAAGTGAAAAGTTCTCGTTTTTGCGAGAACATTTTCTCTTTTATTTCAAGAACAAAATGGAACATTCTATATATATTCTGATAGCCCGTACTCAGCTCTATCGAACCATATATGATTCAAAATGTTTCCATTTTTTAACGAAAATTTTTAATTGGATCACAAAAAGTTCACTGCAACACATACTTTATCTTCTAATAAAAAACTCCTTCCAAATTTGGATGAATTGTGGTCTAGTAGGTTTTGTAGAACGTCGCTTGCTCTATCTTCTAGTATATAGCGCATTGCAACCGGTTTGCATTTTCGTGCATTAGATGGTCAAAATGTTTATCTACTACTGTTTTCTGACGGTTCTAGTTCATATTTCTGGACTTTTCAAAAGAAATACTCAATAAACTAATCTGGAACTTTAACTTCAAAGAGATCGCGCTTATTAGAGTAGTATTTATAAAAAATTTACTGACATTATTTTCTCTTTCATATCATTCTACGATAGTAAAATGTCACAAGTTACGTTTGAACTCTTGATTGTTCAAAGGAGAGGGATCGTTAATCGATGAAATTGACTGCCTCCTGAAATCGAGTTTTATATTTTTCAAATAGTCGATTTATGTTCGAATTAGTGAATTAGCCTTAGTTATAGCTATGTAAGGAGGGGGGAGGGAAGGGGGAGCAAAAATATTGATATTGTCTATTACCTAGTCAGTTGCAATATGCTGTGTTCCCATGAAGTATATTGACTCTATTACCATCTTTTAATTTGAGTTAAATATCAAATAAAAGCTTATTCTTTTCGCTATCGAATGATATAAAATAGTCTGGTAAAATATTCTTCTTTCATTGTTTTCTTGAGATGATCTTGCACACTACTATGCAACATTTTATGAGTATTCATAAGAAAATCCCATATTAAGGTGCTAAAGAAATATAGATCCTACTTGAATAAGGTACTCTTCAATAGCTCGTTTGAAGCTCTACAAAACTATGCTATTACATTGAGTTTAGGGTGTGGAATAGATAGTCAAATCAAAGACACAGTCCTGTAGGACGCCAGAAATTGGATTTGTTTCCCTCATTTTTTATTCATTTTCATTCAAACTGTTCGGCTTCGTGTTTGAAAAAATCATATATTTGAAATCAGCATGAAAAGCTGAGTTGGCCTATGGGTGTGGGTGTAGGTGTGGATGTGGGGTGGGGTGGGGCGTTGGTGGGTGTGGATATAGGGTGTGTGGGGTGCGGGTGTGGGTGGGTGTAGGTGTGGGTATGGGCGTGAGTGTAGGTGAAGAAGAATAGCAAACATCGACAGTCAAATCCATACCCACACCCTCTAGTTTTGTACGGTCATATATGTTTTAAATCGCATTTAACTTACTAAATGTTTTACTGAAACTTCTCAATATATACGCGATTGACAATTATGTATTAATTGTATGGTATGATAAAGGCATCTACTAGCAAAAGAATTGATTTTCTACTTTTGTACAGAGAGTGCGAGGAAAAGACAATATTTATAACATCATCGTGTAACCAAAAAGAATTATTGTTTTTTTTTCTATTGTTGGTGTGAAAAGCTAACGTTTCATGAGTTATCTAATGCACATATTTTCAAGAAAAAAATTCTTTCCGTAACACGATGACCATTTTTCACAAATGCTTTTAAATAAAAACTTCCAAGTACTCATGAGTTATTCAAAGATAACTTTTATTGATATGTAATGACTTCTACTGTTAGATATTTGTAGAATTAATTTTCATTAGAGAATTAGTAAAACCGTTACAATTAAAATAAATTTATCAATCTCTCAAGCAAATTATTGTTCTAGTCTATAGACAATTCGATTTCTTATTTTGTAAAACAAAAATCTTTTGCAGAATTTTATTCAAGAAATTGTTTTTTTTACTTATAAATTAGTTAAATAGAATTGTTAGTACTCAAGTATTTATTGCTAAAAATGGTAAAAGGCCGAAAGGCAGAAAATATATATCGTGCCAATTTAGCAAAGGATAAATTAAAATTTGAACAAATGAAGCAAAAATCTCGAATGCGAGTGTGTGGATATAGGCATAGATCTTTCCTTTACTCACACCCTCTTTTGTCTATTAACGATAAATGTCCGTTAGATGATATATGAAAAAAACATGGTTATGGTTTATTTATGAAGCTGTTGGTGGTGAAGCAAACTTGCCACTAAATAAAACAATATTTTGTCGATTTTCACGAATGAAAAATAAAAATGGTCGATCAACTTTGAATTTAATAGGCTGTTCTTCCTGCTCTCTGAATGCACAACAACGGGTCATAATAACAGCTGTAGCTGCTGCTGCTTCTAAACCTAAATAAAATTATTAAAAAAAAATCGAAAAATCTTCAATTATGACTTAACATCGATATCAAAGATTTATCAAAAACTTTTACTAATTTTTCATATTAATGTATAAGAAGGATGAATTTAATCTTCGTGAATATTTTCCTAAGTAACTTACTTGAGCGAAGACAACTAATTATATGTTAAGATTTCACAAGATCGTACTTGTAATGTTGTCTGATATTTTGAGATGAAACAAAATAGTCGTGTCAGAATCACTAGAGAAACTTATATTGGATGTTTCTTAAAAGATTTTGGTACCTTGTAAAATGTTATTGTAACAATATAAGAAAGTCTTTCTCTTAATTCTGATGGTAGAATTATCATGTAAGACTTTCGAGAATACAATTATGTACATTTAATTCTTTCACTTTTATAATTTCTGTAGTTAACTCAAAAAAGAATTTATTGGTCTCAGGAATAATAATATCACCTTTGAAAGGTTATACAAAGAGAAGTATATAAAAAGATTAATGACATTTAAAATGAAATTTTATTACTTCATTAAGAAAGTTACAGTGTCCAATGATCTACGACAAAAATAAAGTAATAAAATCTTTCAGATCTCGAGTCATAAACTAAGAGAGAGATGAACGACTGAGGGACTACCAGGACTTATTTTTTCCGGATTTATTCTTTCTAGCGGACTTATTTCTTTATTGAGGATTTATTCTGATATATTAATATTGATGCTATCCAAGTATACTCACATCAACACCCACACTCACACCCATACCCACCCCCACACCCATACTCACACCCACACCCTCATCCACATTCTGTATGTAGCGAGGAACTGTATGGGATTTATCTCAAAGTGCTTACGGACTTATTGAAAAATCCCAATAAATTCCGTAAAAATAAGTCCCGGTAGCTACTGGGAAATTGGTCTTCTCTTTCGAACAGTGAAAACTACAGCTCCCTATCTTGTTCCTATCAAAAGTTATCCGTAATCAAAAACTTTTAGATCACTTTTGAACAACCCTGTACATATGATATATGTAAATCTATAATAAAAGACGAAACACAAGTATATAAAGTATCGTAATACGTTGAATATAATCGACTCGAAAGTACATATTTATTTATTCTTGAATGCATTAAATTAACATTTAAAACTGATTAGCCCACCATGATTCAACATCTTTTCGTTCATGATTAAAATGACTTGGTTGCCATGAATAAGATCCTTCATTCGTTACTGATAAATTAATATTTTGTTGTACTTGCTGTTGAATGGGTCGTTGTATGCCTTTAGATTCGGTAGATATTTCATTTACATCTGCTTGTGTTACATAGTTTGAATTCTTTAATTAAAAAAATAAAACCAGTAATAAGTATAGAATTAAAAAAACTCAAATAGGATATCCTACATTGAATTCATTTGAAGCCATTGGAAATGTTGCTGTTCTATCAAGTTTCTTTTTGATTTGTTGTTGTCGATCAT
>CAJNOL010001974.1:30187-49795 GCA_905250125.1 Rotaria sordida | reverse complement strand
CTCTGCACCATCATAGTATGTCAGCATTGAAAACGATTTCATATAAGTGCCATTATGTCTGTTTATGCAGATTGACTTCAAATGAGTAACTTCTTTATATAGATGATGGGTCTGATAAGGTTATTACAAGGAAGTCATGTTTCTATCGAAAGATCGTATTGTGGTTAAAGGATTAATCTTTTATGCACTTATCAGGAAAAATTTCGAGAGAACCCGATAAGCGAACCAGAAGCATGTTCGGTCTTGAGTCATTGCTACTGAAAATTTTATTCAAGATAGTTTTTTTTTATGAGGTCTCTTCATTCGAAACGTGTGTTATTAAAATTTCGAGTATAATTCAAAAAGATTGTCACCTATTCTATCAAACGATGCCACTTTTTCTTTGTAAACAATCTTGCATTTTCAACTGTGCACTTCGACATGTGCTGTTTTAGAAAGTTTTATAGAAACAATCATTGCAAAGTAAGGAAACAAATTCTCAAAGTGCAAGTCATTCCAGAGTCGTGTGGATTTGCATCTTCAAGGCAAATATAGTCTTGAACAAAAGTTTCAGCCAATTGGCTGAGTTGTCGATGCAAAAAAAAATATTGAAGAATTTTCCAGACATTTTTGATCCCTGAGCACAATAATACTTACTCAAGTCACAAACAGTTTTCATTTTATGCAATCTCACCGAGTTCATCGGTTGATACCTTATCAGTATAGTTTTCAGTAGTAGTTTTAACTTTTCAATGCGAAAGATTTTAACATTGAGAAAAGTCTTTCAGAATTTTCAGTCACTATGATGGATGAATAAATAGCTTATATTAGACAGTCACTGACGTTCTTTGTACTGATTTACATTTCTGTTATAACAGCCGGTAATATTCCAAGATTAGAATGAAAACCTTACTGCCATTGTTCTTTTGAAAGATTGCTGAGTGAAAATAATCAGAGATATCAACTTGAGGAGCAGTATTTAATAATAAGTATTTTTCTTCATGTA
Source organism: Rotaria sordida (assembly GCA_905250125.1). Classification (NCBI taxonomy): domain Eukaryota; kingdom Metazoa; phylum Rotifera; class Eurotatoria; order Philodinida; family Philodinidae; genus Rotaria; species Rotaria sordida. Next base: position 48,810 of record CAJNOL010001974.1, on the reverse strand, counting down.
GGTACAGAAGGTAGTCACAGATATGAGCAAACTAAAGTGCTACATTCAGCTGCAACTCACGTTGGTCTCAAATATACAGCAACTAAACAAAGTACAACAATCATCTACTAAACAGCGTTCTAACAATGACTATAACATTCCGAGACCCGATAATGAAAGCCATTCTTTTCCAAAAGCATCTACGGTAGGTACGACACAGTCCAGTCAATCGTTACCGCAAGATTTGTTCGGGCGCTGGCAAGAAGATCATGAGCTAGGATTTTATCAAACGCAAGTGCAGGAACAAGAAATGGCATTTCTCAATTTCCGCGCTACTCAAAATCATAAACCAAGAATAGAATTACGAACATTCGTCGAACTTGTCGTTCGGCTTCCTGAATCTTGCAATCCAGAAGATCGAAAATCATTATGCGATTCATTGAAAGATCAGTACAGTTCAAATTCTGCTGCGCTCTCAAAGATTGAGACATTTGAGAAGGAGTATCAATCATCTGAAGCCATCTTTTGGTATACGTATGATAGCTATCTGTATAAGGAATTGAATTCTGTTCTGCGACACTTCAACTATAGTTCTCTAGTCGATTTTGCCTTTTTTATTCGTGACATATACCATATACTTTCTTCCGAACAGAAGAAACAGTCGTTATCTAGCAATGGGTATCGAAACGTTTTTCGAGGACAGATGATGTCAAAAAAAGAATTAGATTTACTGGAAAGTATAGCCAGTCGGAATCAAGACCAAACGAATAATATGTTTATGTCTCTCTTTTCAAGTGCTCAAGCGGCTCGACAAGAGGAACCGCTGGTAGTGACCTCGTTTTTGTCTACGACCAAACGACGTGAAATAGCAGAAATGTATTTGTCAAACGAGCAACGTCGAAATGCAGATATGCAAGCAGTTCTCATTCATATTGATATAGGTGATAGGCCTGCTACAACGTGCGCATCCATCGCTCATCTAAGCTCGTTTGGACTTGCTGAGGATGAGGTTATCTTCATGATTGGAAGCGTCTTTTGGCTACGCAGTGTGGTACGACACAGACACTATTGGATTGTCGAACTCGCAGCATGTCAAATATATGAACAAACGAAAAACGTTCACAGACTAAATTCAACCGCGAATGACTATAGAGTGCAATTATTAATACAAAATCTGAGTGAAGCCAAAGATCTGGCACAAGTATTGGACATCTTATTCAATAACTTAACGAACGACATCATTAATGCTGAAGACTTATTTGCAATTTGCAAGCCTAAGTTGCCTGATATGAATACAGTAACTTGGATTGATTTAGGCATACTTTTTTTCTCAAGTGCACGATACGATATTGCAGAGAAGATATTTAAACTATCTGTGGCTGCTACTTTTGAAAACGACAGCGATGAAAAGCAAGCACAATGCTACGAATATCTCGCAAATCTCGCATTACTTCGAGGTGACACAGAAGAATATAAACTATATTCAACACACAAAATTTGCCTTGATTTGAAAGCCGTAGCACACGCACTAGGCTTGCCATTCAATGAATCCGTTTTTCTCCGAGATCATAATGTGGCTAAACCAAATCTCAACGAGTACGAAAAGTTTATAAAGACGTACAATAGTCCGGAATATAGTTGGATATCGCGTTCAGATTTTTCGACCACTTTTCAACAACTTATAAAAAAATACATGTGAATGTTATTCATCTTTTTTAATAAGAGAAAACGAAAAGGGTGGGACTATGGGTATGGGGTGTGGGTATGGTTGGGTGCGAATGTGAGTGAGGTATGGGTGTCAGGTGTGAGTATTGATGTGGGTATCTTGTATACTACAAACCAAGATCCACATCCACACCTGGACCCTCAAGTACGAATACTTCGAGTATTTTGCCCAGCTCTGATATCTACATCATCTTTTGCTTTTATTTTCTGATTTTTTTATCAAAATTACAACACTATGAGATGAATAAAACTACATAATTACAAAATAGAAAATAGAAAATGGTCCTTTATCATCAATATTTCGCAATTTTCGATGAACACCATTCATCATAGTCTGGACGACTTCCAAATCAAGGGTGTGGGTGTGGGCTAGTCTTAAGATCAGTTCTTACACTCACCCTCAACTATTGTTTGCTATTTAGAAATTGAATCAACAATTATTCGTGATCTTAAAGCAATTATCAATATTATAAAAGGCGAAACAATCTAATTAACTATTGAAATAATTGATAATCCAAAACCAACAATTCAATCCTTTTGTGATGCAGACAAAACTTGCAGGTACTGAGGATGCAATTAAAATGAAAGAATCTGAAGATGATCAAATATTTGCAACTATTGTGCTTTGATATTGAATCAAATTAACAAGGTGATTATACAGCAACGGTTAAAAATGTCTTTCATATTTCTTTTTGTTCACCAATAAAAAAATAATTCTTGTCAAATTTAGGAACTCCAACATTTATACGTGTACCTTCAGGTTCTAATCTTTCAGTTAAATTTGAAGCAATGCTTGAATATGAAATTGATGCACATCCAAATGCTAAAGTATAATTAAAATACTAAAAATGATGTTAAAATTCCAGCACAAACTGAGAAAGGTCTTTAAATCCTTCGTATTTCTCAATTTAATACAATAAAACATATGAGTACAATACGATGTCGGACAAAAAATACACTATTGGTACTATTAAACATTCAGTTCAATTAAATATTACAACAGCTTTAATATTAAAGATACTATTAAAAGGTCTTGCAATTTTACAAGAACACGATGTAATATCAAGATTATCCAATACCAGAAATAAAATGAATACATGGAAATAAAAATTTATTAAATTAAGTGATAAATACCCTTGATTCAGATAATCAACATCGTCAATTAATAATTTGTAATGTTCAAATTGAAAATGAAAATGAATATTATGTTCAAATACATAATGATTTTGGTGAAGTTACAAGTTTAAAAACTTTCATGTTTAACTATGATATTACACTATCTAACTTCATTTTTTCTAAAATTCAGTCTTCATTTCAAATTCCATCAATCACCATTGATGATATAATATTACAATGTGATGATGAATTTGAATATCAATTTGAAATAGAAGATCGTTCACAAGTAGATATAACATGGTTAAGAGTGGGTTGTTGTAGGATGTGACTGTCCTCTGTAGTCAAGATCCACCACACGCTTTAGACCAAATCGATACAGACGTAGAAAAAGAAATGAGAATTGTTGAAATACTTTTTTCTTTATTGATTCAGACTAGAAATTTTTTTTGACTGTACAGATCATATAATTGCTAATATTGTTTTACAATTGTTATCCGTGCAAAAATCTATCAATTGTCACCCATTGCATTTTTTCTTTAAATGTATTGAAAGATTTCAGACATATTGAATTACTTTATTTAAACTCACAACTTAATATGTTGATGCATATTTATTTGCGGAAATTCGATGACTAGCATTATTCATTTCTTTTCTCAATATACTTACATATTCAATGAAATATTTCTTTTACACATCAATATCATCACAAATCCATATTTTTTATCAATTATTGTGTCGCAAGTGAAAACAAAAGAAATAAAGATAAATAATTAAGAAACCTAATACTACTCGTGTTATCCTTTAGAGAGAAAAAAAATGTTTCATTTTCAATATTTCGATCATACAAGTCAATCTTCATTTGTTTATACCATGGAAAATAATACTATAGAAAATGTGAGAATCCATAAAAAAATATTTACTTTACATTTCATGAGCCCATATGTTGCAATCAGAATTTCGAATTGTATAAGTAAAACTAACTAAGAAACATACCCAACTGTTGAACATCGTTCGACTTCATATTATGACTAAATAATAAAATTTTTCTTAAAAGTAAGCTACTTTTGCAAGATTCAAAACAAAGATTTTCGACCTGAAATTTTGATTATAGGCACATTTGATAGTCATTCGATAGTTTTAAAAGTTTCAACAAAAATGAATATGTCTTTCGGAAAATATTCAATATACAAAAGAGCAGTGATTTATTATAGGAAGACTCAATAATCGAGTCTAGTTGCAAATTGAATGTATCGAGAAAGACATGTTCGTTTTTGTTGCAACTTTCAGAACTATCTAATGACTATCAAATCTGAGTATTGGCGAAATTTCGGGTTGAAACTCATTGTTTTTAGTTAGCTTGTCTAAGTCTCTCTGAGTCGTACTCATTATCATAATATGAAATCAAACAACGTCCAATAGCTGGATTTGTTCCATTATAAGTACAGAAAAATGGTACCCTCATATATCGAAAAGGATAAATACCAGAAGCAATCATCAGCAATATAAGTATAGCATGATCTGTTCTCTTGTGAACAACGGCGTCGAATGCGCAAGAATTTTCTACTAAGTATGTAATAATAATATATTTTGTTCTTCACTAAGATCGATATCATGATGTACGGTAATCTTTCATTGTCATCTTTTTAGATTATTATTGATTGCTTTCATGTCTATGCAAGCAATCATTATTAAAAGTAAAATAAGAAGCAAAAAGTATTAAAAAAAGTTGAACATCGGATATGAAAAATCAAATCGAAACACTCTTGTTCATTGTATGTATAAAAACTTTTGTATTACTCTATATATTGAAATAAATTTTAACATTACAGAGATGTCATTTGTTTGTTTGTATTTCACAAAGTATGATTATAGAATGAATCCTACTTTGAATAGGCGCTACTATTATGTTATCATTACCACCACAATGAAAACCAATCGTTTTCATATGTAGTTGCAAAAGAGAATGCTCTGTTGTTAAATCTATATTATTGATTATCCATTCTTGAAGATTTCTAGTTGCTTCATCTGACATTGAACCACCGATATGTAGTAAAAAAAGTTCTTTCTTATTCCAAAACGTAAGTGCTGCCAATATAATCGAATCAATGAACATTTTTCATTTTTTCCATATTTAAAATAAATTCAATAAGATAGTTGAACATATGTGCGATATGTTGTAATTGCTCCGAATCAATATATTCTTCTCTATAAATTTTGAGACGAACGATTCAGTTTCGTTATAAATTGCATGTGGCTCATCATCAGATAAACTTTTGATACAATCATACTCAAGAACTAAGAATTCGAGGTTGGATACTACCTGAAGTAAATGAAACAGTTGACATATACCATGTACTTCGAGTTTCGTAAGCCGAGATAGTCGAAAACAAATAGATTGAGTCGATGATATCGCTTTACATATAAAGAAAACAGATAAATTAAATCCTTTTACTTGAAAAATAATATTAAAATTTCATTTCGATCACATTTATAATATTTATGTAGACTATGATAATTTAATTCAGAAATAAGACAAACAAATCAATACATTTTCACAGACCATTATTCTATCTCTCGTATTAGATGTCAAAATAGAATGGAAATACAATTAGAAAATATTTTCATACAATTGACCTTTTATTTGAATAAGAGTCATAGTAAATAAATGTACTCATTTCAGGGTTGCCAGATAAAAAAATTTAGAAATCGGATTTTCTCATAGAAAAATTCGGAAAATTCAGAGGAATTTGGAAATATTTTAATCAATTCGGAAAAAAATCTGAAGTCAGTTTTTTAACATTTATGGTAATAAACTGACCGTATTTGTGTTAAAAGAATATTGACCACATCACTCATAATTTATTTTTATACAATTTATTTATAGAGAAAAAAGCTGAAATGTTATTTCACTATTAAAACCAATTGCTTTCTAGAAAATATAGGCTTTCGAGAAAAAAAACAATATAAATTTTATATACTGTCCCATAAATCACTTGGCAATAAAAAATTTAAGTATCTCCCATCAATTGCCTACCAGACAAGCTGAACTTTTGACCAGCACTAGGGACTTAAATTTCTTTTTCATAAGAGAACCATCAACAAATACTGTTTCTAGGTAACAAGATCAACATCAAGAATGATGTTTCGCTTGCTACGAGTTTAAAAAAATGTTTCAGGATTATTCCAGAGTATTTTTTGTAAACTTTTCCCCATCTATTTGTAATCTCTTACACAAAAGTAATAAGATCCCATTATAACTGAAGTGTTTACATTCTTAGATTTTTAGATTCAAAATAAAACTAGAGTGTGTGTGGATAGGTGTGGATTTTGGTCTTCTCACTCATATATCCGCACCTACACCGCCACTCACCCACATCCATCCTCGTTTCGAACTTATTATTTGTTGCTATGGCTTTTAACAGATCTTGTTGAGATATTATAGATTTATAAAAATTATTGCGTGGAATATTTGAATTTTTTCGGATTTTCAACTCCGCCGCAACTAATTGAATATCCATACGATTGCGATAATTGGTCCATAAATGATTCATTTGACTAAATATAGATTTAACATGTGGATTACTATATGGAATAGAGAAAAAACGTAACATATAATTGTTTGAATATTCGATGTTGCATCTTTAAGATTTATTAAATATGACCATAACTGATCAGAATGAATGTTTTTGTCTGTGTCTTTATTGTCATGTAATAAAAAATCTTCATTATCACTGTCATCACATAAACGACTTTCTTCGTTGTATGCTGTTGATTATGCATTATCAGCATTTTTATTTGAAATACATGATTTCATTATTTATTCCATATCACATTTTTATTTTCAAATTATTGTACATAAATTTTAGCTCATAATATTCATTATATAGAGCTCATCTTTATTTGAATCATCAATCTTGATCAGATCAAGAACGTTCATAACATATTCCCATATGAGAAATCAAGCAGAATGGTAATCAAAAACCAATAATTTTTCATGGAAATTGCGATCTTTATCAAAATATGAATTACTATATTCAATAGTAACTTTGATGAATGATTCAAATGATTGTTGTAATTCTTCAGCTTTATTCTTATCAGAATCTTTAAATAGTTGAGTATCGTATGTGCTTTATTGCCAAAATAATGATCATCCAGTTGTTGTTCAAATTTTTTTAATTAAATTAGAAATAATTAAATACAGGTCAACAGCTGTTATATGTTCATCTCAGTAAATTGCGAAGTAAAAAGTGGAATTCGGAACGCCGTCGGAAAAAAAAGTCAAAATTCGGAATTTTTCCTGTCATTTCGGAAGATCTGGTAACCCTGAGTTGAGTATCAGCATTACATTTGTATTGATCTACCACTGCTTAATTATTTCGAGCAACAGTATAATTATATCATTAATTTAGGGTGTGTGGGTGTAGGTATGGTGTGGGGTATGTATGTAGGTGTGAAGAGTAAAACAAGATCAACACCCACACACCCAAGTTTTCCTATATAGTTTATTGCTGCCCATAAAAAAACTGAGCTTATGCCGCTCATACTGACAGTGGTATTCATATTGTGTTATCACTTATTTGATATTTTAAGAATTCGTCTTTCGTAAAAATCTTGTTTGATCTAGCAATGTTCACATTAGTGAATTTTTTACTAGGAAGACTAACGTTTATGATATCAACGTGAATTTGTTTTAAGGAACTATTTTTTCAATGAACTTTTCAATAATAACAGTCACGGTTTATCGTTTGAATTTTATGCTAATTCGATTATTATAGCTTCATAGCTGATCGAACCCATATTTTTTATTTCAAGCGAGATCGGTCCATCTAGCCAAGTCACATATCCGATTTCTCCAGTACTAGATGAAAACGGAAAATTCTGATCGGGTTTTTTGTTAGTAATTTCCAAATGAGTATTTGCTAATGAAATAAAAACACCACAGAAATCAAGTAGATGCTCGCCAGTTGTCTCATTGGGAGCTAGTTTAAGTCGGTATACACGGCATCCAGGAATATTAATACTTGAAATATGTTTATATTTATTATGCTGTAAAACAATATCAGAAGAAAATGTTTTGTTTTGCAAGATTTCTGAACCAACAAACCAAGCATCAGAAGGGCTGTCATTTAAACATTCGACACGATGTATCATAGGTTTTAGGCGGTACTCTGCAGCGAAACAATCTCCAGTTGTATACTCTTGTGGTAAAATGTTCGAGCCCGGTAGCTGAGTTCTGCAGAGCGCGCCGGCAATGACAACATTAACAGTATTTTCTTTGTGTCGATGAAACATTGTAGTAGTGTTTCGTACCAACTTGACCATATAAACATTGACATATGAATTTCTAATGATTGATACGTGAGAAGGCTCCTCTAGCACTTCAACAAAATCAACTTCGACTGATGGACAATTTATTGTGCTTAGAATCATATGTATTATTATCCACAATCTAAATAGAAAAATAGCAGATAGAAGTCAGTTTCTTTTCATTTATGTAGAAATATATAAAGCAATGATATCCAAGAAATTAAAAAATGGAAATTTTTCATGATGATCACGAATTTCCTATCAACAACAAGGAAAGGATGTCATTTCGGATGATGTAAAGGAGAATTATTTTGATCTATTTCAAATTCGTCGATTAATAGGAATATTTTAAAACGAAGTGCATGCAATGAATTCCAAAAAAAAATTAAGATTTGTATCCATTTCATCATTTTAACGTAATTTCTTTGATTTCTAAGTCCCTGTGTTGTCTCTTATTATCTCCTATAGTACTAAAATCTGTAAATAATTCAAATAAAGTCATCATATTTTAGTATAGCTTTCTATAAGTTCGCACTTGATCATGAAACCTTTCGAATAGCATATCAAAATCATCTAATTTTACAAACATCATAAGTTTGATGTGAATTAACGAATAGATTCTAGTGGTAATAGTCAGAGAAGTGCTGCATAAAATAAGTACACGTTATGCATCACCTACATACCGTAAAATGATCATTGTCTTTTCTATTTCAGTCAAAAAAGTTATTAAACAATACTGCGTGTGTGAAGACGAATACGTGACTATTTTATAATCGATGCACAAATCAAAAGCAAAAAAACAACTTCAGAAAAAGTACTTAATCTTTTACGAACAAGAATAAAAATATTGACACAGATTATTACTTCGGTCGCCTACTTAATGTAGATAAAGAAATCTCAACCCTTTATTGCATGGAGTAAAAGAATTATGTTTGAAGTGGTCAACTTTAAAAAACACAAAAAGTTGTGTATGGATGATGGAACCTACTCGGATTTAAATTAACATATACGATTCATATCATTCGAATAGAAATTCATTTAATAGTTCTTATCTTACTGTATTAGAAATTAGAGGCTAATTTATCATAAAGGTCGTCGAAAGATTTGTGTTATTGTGTTTATATTTTTGTTCTTAATTATTGACCAAAAAGAAAAGAATAAACGATTGAAATTGCAATTTCAAGAGAAAATTCTAGCATTATTCTCGTAACGTATCCGAGAAATCTTTTATTACACACTTTCAAAATTTTTAGGGTGTGGGTGTGGGTGCGTGTGAGTGTAGTTGAGGGTGTGGATGTGGGTGAGTGGGCGTGAGTGTGAGTGTGGGTGTGGGTGTGCTCTGAAAGAAAAAAACGAGTTTCACAGAACTATTTTGTGGTTCTGTAGCAAGTGCAAAACTATTTTTGGATTCTGCAGCACGCGCAGAACTATCCGAGGGTTCTGTATGACAGTAGTGAAACCCTAAAAGATTCTTCTAGGTAAAGCGAGACCATGGAAAGTTCTGCACAATAATAGTGAAACTCTGAAAGGTTCTGCATATCAACAGCAAAACCATGAGAGATTCTGCACATCAATAGTAAAATCCTCAAAGGTTCTTCCCAGTAATGCTGAACCAAAAAGGCTCTGTCCAATGACACTGAACTAGAAAAGGGTTTTGCCCAATAACGCTGAACCAAAAAAGGTTCTATCCTCAATATTGCTGAACCAAGCAGAGCATATGCCAATTCTGTAGGACTCTTCAAGGTATTGTAGTCAAATGACTGAATCATCAAGAGTTCAGCCAGACAAAAAAAGGTTCAACATGAACCCTATTAGGAAAACATTTGTTGAAAAAGTTCAGTACGAAACTGTTTTATAAGTACCAAAACTTTTTTTTTAATGCTTTACTTCATATTCAAAAGTACTACCACATTTAGTAATTTTGTTTCCTTCGCCAATTACATGCTGTCATTCTTACATCAGATTTGATTGTATTTCTTTGTAACTAAAACAGGAACAGTTTGTTGTTTGTTAAGTCCCAATATATATAAATCTTCCAAGTCAAAGCCTCATTCTACGTTTCTAGACAACTTCCGATGTTTACCGATGGCTGATAATTGAATAAAACTTTGAAAGGTTTAACGTTACATTCGTGAACTTTTATTTCTTCTACCCATGGAGTAAATTTCTGCGAAAAAAACGCGTTTTTCCATTGTTGCGAAACGCGTTAAATCGGTCAGCATTAACGCGTTACCAAGAAAATTCTTGAATTTGTTGTCGATACAAGATGATCACAAATGGAAGGGCAGCTACCGATCGATTTTGAATTAAGATAGTTTGAAAATCTGGTAGTGTTCTGCTCAAAGAGTGCCAAAAAAAGATTTCAAAATCTACTAAAAGAGAGTTATGCTACCTTATCTCGAATCTACCACGGTTGGGTCAGTATTGATACCAACGATATTGCAAGTTTGAAAATTAATAAAAAAAATAAAGACTTTGATCGACCTTCTTTTCATTATCACGTCTGCAGATATACCTTTGTCTGACTGGCTGTCTTCGTCATTCATCATATATAAATTGTCTGAATTATATTTAAGGATATGCTAGGCTTGTTAAACTAAGAGCTAGAAGCGAAAGAATTTTTGTCGTCGAACCAGTCAATTGTGACAGATGACAACTGACCTTAGTTTTTCTATATATTGATATCGTCAAACACAAAAAATCCAATCGTTAAGATAGAGCTAAAAATGATGAATTTCGCATTTATATTATTAACTGGTACTCTGCACAATAGAGCTTTCTCAAGGGTATTGACAATCGCATCACGTCCGCTTTCTGTCATACAACACTGTAATAAAAATCTGCAGAATAATAAATGTTTAAAGGATTTATGGAAGTGCAGTGTATAAGAAACCGTTTTCTACCATTTATGAAAGGCTTATAAACCCTTCTAGAAAGGATATGTGTGTCGTGTATAAGTGCGGGTATGAAGGTAATTTTTTTCTCAACTCATACCCACACCTACACCCTAACTTAAAGTAGTGCAAAGCACGCATGAAGTACTTTAAAGTAGCGTAAAGTAATTTCAAGCACAAAATGTAACGCTCAAGGTTAAACGTGTCTACTATTTCGTCCTTATCGTGCGTTTTATCCTTACTTTACACTTTGTCTTGTTATACGCTTTATCCCTATCCGTTTTTTTATTATATTTTACACTGTTATATTTTTATGTTTGCCTAGTTTTGATGCTTGCATATATAAAGCTTAGACACATGTGTATGTGAGAGTGGCTGATGATATGAAGAATCGAATAAAGTATAACTCTATCTGCGCTATCCTTTTCTTCTATCAAAAATCATTATACAAAACTCTAGAGTTTCTCCCTAGATTTTATATATGGAAGTAAATAATGTCAGATCTGCAAAGAGCGACCATTCGTCTAAGGCTATTGGGAAGTCCGAAAAGCAGAAGGTGGCCGAATAGATTGATTTTTTGCTCTGTATTTTAGCATCATATGGCACATACTGTTGTCATTTTTTGTGTTCTTATCATTTCTAACGGTTATACCTTTTTTTTTTATCTTTACTTGCTGTGATCTATATAATAAGCATACAACGTTGACGTATTTACTAATCCATTTTTTCTTGTAGTTGACAGTGTTGCAAGTATGTCCGAAGAATTGATTCTGTATCACTATCCACAATCACCATTCTCCGAGAAAGTACGAATGGTAATGGGTTTGAAGAAGTTAAATTGGCGATCCGTGATCGTTGATCGGATACCTCCACGACCTCACCTCCAGGCTCTAACCGGTGGTTATCGACGTATACCAGTACTTCAGGTGGGTGCTGATATGTACTGTGATACTCATCTCATTTTTCGAACACTCGATCGTCTCCGACCCCACTCACCAGCACTCTTCTCAAACAGAATAACACAGCCTCTGTGTTGGTGGTGGGATAAGGCAATGTTTACACCATTGTTCCAACTGCGAGTCGGTCTTTCTGGTGACAAACTATCCAAGGACTGGCTTGAAGATCGACAAAAATTTGCTCCTCAAATCAGTTTTAAAAAGGAAGATAGCGAGAAAGATATATCATTGAGTGCACAACATTTCAACGCACATCTTGTGTGGCTCATCAATATGTTGGATGATGGTCGTGAGTTTCTACTCGGGGATTCATCACCATCTGCACTCGACATTACTGTCTATCATATAATCTGGGTGATAAAAAACAATATGGAAAATGAAACGAAAGATCTCTTACCAAGATTGTCTCAACCTAGATTAGTTTCATGGTTTGAACGTATTGCTGCATTAGGTCATGGTACAAGCAAAGAGATGACTTCTGAAGAGGCATTTGATGTAGCCAAACAAGCCGAACCAATCGAACCAAAGTACATAGAAAACAAAACGAAACCTGAATGGCATGTAGGGCAACGGCTACAAGTTACACCCGATGATATGGGTCGCATACCAGTCGAAGGAATATTCGTTGCAGCAGATGATTATGAAATCGTACTTCGTCTAACAGATGAAAAGGCAGGCAACATTAATGTTCATTTTCCTCGTGCTGGATTCGATGTCATTCCAGTCTAATAGAAATCTGAGAAACTTACTTATTTCCCTATTATTAACGATGAAATTTTTAAAAGAAAAAGTTACGAAAAAGTGACAGGAAGAACATCATCATGATATTGGAGTGTGGGTGTGGGATGTAGGTAGATGTGGCTTGGTTAGAGAAACGAACCGTTTACACATACATCGCACACCCACATCTATCCGGATCCATATCTATCAAAGAAACAAGCAAGACTCAAAAAAGATAGAAGCATAGTTCATAAAATTTTGATATTCAGACTCCTAGAAGAGAAAGCAAAAAGAAATAGCAAGAAGATATGCGATTGCTTCATTGATTTACAAAAAGCATTCGACATGGTTAGGCATAGGATCACGTGTTCCGTTCTAACCTCTTATGGAGCTGAAAACAAGCTGATCATAGTGTTAAAGCAGATTTATGAAAAAACACCGTCACCAGTGCGAGTAGGTATGAAGATAGCTGAATGGTTTCAGACTAGCATCGGAACTAGACAAGGTGACCCTCTGTCATCACTTTGGTTCATCGCCTATCTAGAAAGAGTAATGGACGCGGCAATACAGGAAAATAGTTGAGTCAATGTCAGTGGAACATAGATAAAAAAAATTGGCCGAGAAAGCACAGTACTGATAATGAACATAACTAAAACAAAACGATGGCATTCGATAATAAACACATCGATAAAGTGCATATAGCAAACATAACCATCGAAAATGTTGAGAAGTCTGAGTATCTGGAAAGTATGTTGACTTGGGGCAACAACTGCTCAGAAGAAATCCAACGGAGAATTAACAAAGTGTCCAGAGCAATGTCCAGTCAGAAAAAAAGCTTGATCGAATATTGAATCAAACTAGTTGACAAGTTAGAAACTATGCTTTAATATGTTTCCGATTAGCAAACAGGATTATGCAATTGTCCACATTTCTCACTGTGTATTGCTCGTCGTTATTACTCACTATTATTATGTGTAAGTCCTGCTATAACGTCTACGTCTACATTTGTTTGAAGTTTCTTTCAGTCTCGAAGTACAGTATAATGCACACAATGACAGACGTAAAATAGAACGAAACATGAAGAAATTTTATCGTTTTTTTTCATGTGTCTCTCTATGAATATATGACGTACTTCAACGTAATATTTTTGCATTCTAAATATAGAAAAACATATGAAAGAAATAAGTCAGTAATATATATAAAATAATTGATTTAAAAAATATTTCTGAAAAAACCAAATGTTTGTATTTAATGAAAACTATATACATTAATTTAAGCTAGCTGATGGGTGTAATCCTTCTTTTAACTCACGCACACCTACACCCACGCCCACACTCTAATTCCTATTGTTCATTCTCTGTCCTTCTTCATTCTTTATGTCCCTTTCATGATGATGTGTATATAGTTACATAATACGTTGTATAAAACAAAAAATACCAAATAATTCGTTAGAAACCAAGTTTTACCCTTTTTAAAGCATTTTGCTCAAACTCTTTGACAAAGCAAGGTCGTTATTAATTGTTATAAACGAATTTCTTTTTGACTTCATCGTTCACTCAGAAATTTATAAGTCCTTATTCTAGAATAGTTTCGTTCGGCATTATAACTGCAAACATACATATTAAATATACAGAGAAAATTCGAAATAGAACTTTGTAATTGTAATTATTCTATACAACATTAGCAATCGATAAAACATGTTTCCTTTACACAGAGACGATAATATAAATCAGTTCTGTATGACAACAAAAAGATACATGCCATTGACCACGTGTTTCTTTCCTTCAAAAGCAAAACTATTCTTCTTCATATGTTTATCAACGCGATGAGAAACAATAATGTCACATATTAATGTTTCAAAGGCAGATGCTAAACGAAACATTTATCTTTTAAAAATTATTTCTCCTCAGATGTCATATAAATTCTCTGACAAAAATTAGTTCCATTATGTTAAATAGTATATGTCATCATTATTCAGCATTAGTAAATGTTAATAAGATATATTCTTTTGTTGTAATCAATAATACATTTAATCTTAAGATATCAAGGTTAAAAAAAATAAAGAATGTACGCTTTTATGTCCGACAACAATAGTTAAATACGTAATATTTCTTTAGGTTGTTCTCCTTTACTTTCAAGTTTTAACATGCAGCTGTTCAAATCCATCCGAAGTTCTTGAATAAAATCAATAGCAATCATATAATGTAGGCGAGTCAGTCCTTTTTCATCACACATAGAATCTTGCTCAATATAATTTTTTATTTTAATAAGTTGCTTGATATGAGTGTCCATGTCTTAAATATGAAAGATAGATGAAGAAGAACTCAGTTTCTGGCAATGACTTCATATCTTACCTCGTTATTCCTTGTGTAAGAAAAAAAATTGAACAAATATCGAATCGAAACTGTGCAATAGTAGAATAGCATGCTCCTGACTGTATATTATTAGGCATTTATATACATCGAGTTATGTGGTTTTGTTTCCTATGAATAGTTAACTTTTCTACCTTTAAATCTACGTTACGTCTACGTCTACGTCTGCCTTTCGTCAATATTTAGTGTCATGTTTTCAATTGGAAGTGTGCAATGAGAGACGTAGGAGAATAACGTATAAAGAATACTTTTTCTCTTTCTTTCTTTGTCAATAGCATATATGTTGGATGCATTTATTAATTTTTTTCTTGACAACTGAAGAAAATGAAACATATTAGTCATTATCAGATGTTTGCTTTCTTCTTTCTTTTTTCATTTCAAAATAGGAAAAAATGTACGCATATACACATTAGAGTACTGCAACCCGACCCGACCCGACCCGAACCCGCACCCGACCCGCACCCGCGGACGGGTGCGGGTTCAACCCTATCGGGTCGGGTCGGGTGCGGGTTCAATCCTGTCGGGTCGGGTCGGGCACGGGTTCGATTAGCTGCGGGTCGGGTCGGTTGCGGGTTTGATGTTGAAAATTTCGGATTTTTTTCGGGTTACATTTTTTTCGCGATAGATGCCTCTGCCCTCTATTATTGTATACGTTAAATACAAAGAACAATGAAATATAATTCTGTTGGTTTATGACTACAAACAATAGATACACATATATACACGTATATGGATGTGAGCTTTCTTTGTATTTATAAACAACTAATACTTTGTTATAGTCATACTTTCGTTATTATTTTTATCTTTTTCAAATGGATCCAAAAGAAAAGATTCGGAAATTGCTTCAAAGTGGTGAATATACGTTATGTGATAAACCACAATCAAATGCTATTTGGTGGAACAATTTTTTGTTATTTTTTGTGATTAACATTGAAATAAAGTTGTTTATCTTTTGGAAATAAGCGAATTTAGTTTCTCGGGTCGGGTCGGGTTCGGGTTCGACTATCGGCGGGTCGGGTCGGGCTCGGGTTGAATCTTGTCGGGTCGGGTCGGGCTCGGGTTGAACCTTATCGGGTCGGGTCGGGCTCGGGTAGAACCTTGTCGGGTCGGGTCGGGCTCGGGTCCCACTAGAGGCCTTTGGGTCGGGTGCGGGTGCTAAAAGTCAAACCCGCGCAGTACTCTAATACACATTCATTCACGTATCCGATCTTCAAGAGAGTAAAACCGTGTATATATATATATATATGTGCATAATTATATTTTTCATGATTTGTTGAAAATCACTCATATCAATAAGTTAATATAGGATATAATTAAAAAAAACAGACTTCGTTCACTCATTATCTTATGGTTTATTGAAACAAGCAGAATGTAAGTGCGGATCATCTCTAAATACACGCCCACATCCCACCCTAAGAAATAAATAAATCTTTAAAGTTGAGCAAATTTTTCCTTGGAACTTTCCTTATAGAAACAAAAATATGTGTTAATAGTCGGTTGTGAATGTCGGCCTTGTCTTCAGACATATCTACGTCAAATGTTTCTATTGCTATTCAATCATTTATTTTTTTCGCTTCAAGTTTAAATAATTGAAATATTATCTATTGATTTTGTTCATTTGATAGTCCAATCTTATTGATATTTTATTAGACAGAATATGAAAGATTCGTTTTATTTCTTTAGTTTTTTAAAATTTAATTAATTAAGGAAATATCATTTACTTGTGGAATGGTGTGGATATAGTGTGGTTGTAAGTCTTCTGTCGAAATACACCCACATCCACACCCTAAAAAGAAATTTAAATAAAAAATATCCTTGTATTCTATTTGATAGAAAGAAATTTTAAAAAGTTTCAAATGACAATTATAAAGATTCAATATGTGTATCTTATGAAAAATGTTCTCACTTGTGTCAGGTTCAAACACAATAGATACATCAGATCGTACATCTCTATGTATAGGATGAATTGGAATTGTTCTTTTATCTTTGTCTTTTTTCAAAATTACATATGTCATAGATAAAATTGAGATTCACACAAATTTACAATTAGCCTAGGCGAAATTGAAATGAGACAGCAGATGAATTCACATAATCAAAACAATGAGAACTTTATGTTTTATTTGATGATAGTGCCTTATTTAAGTAATCAATTTTCTAGGCAAAAAGATTTAAGTATTGTAGAGATATTAATAATATTCATCGACAATATTCGTATTCTCTATACTTACTTTAGACTCTTGGAGAAATAAGAACTAAAAACATGTCGGTTTTTGCTTACATGAGGTGCCGTCATCAACAACTCTGCCAAGAGAACGAAAAAAATCGAAAAAGCACTGCATCAACATGCATGACTGTTTAAGACAAGATTGAAAAGAAAAGTGACACCTCTGACCTATGAAAATTTGTAAGTCAATGCTCGTTAAAGAAACAAAACTACAATGATTAATCACTTCTGTTTATCTATATTTATGGGTTCATGTGACAAAAAGCGAGAAATATTTGTGAAGATGTCTTTCACATTTCCAACATGTACTGTCTTCTTATACACATCTAAAAGATCTTGTTTCATCGAAAAACATCTCTCCAAAAACTTCTATAAGAACCACCACCTCCTTTTTCAAGGTTTTAGATGCCGATGAAGAAACAGCAGTAATACATCTACACTCACCACATCCACATCCACATCCTCATATAAATCTAGTTTAAATACAATATATTAAGAGAAAAATGCTGTTTAAGTTCTGTAAATTGATATTTTATTTTATTGGCATATTATGAACACTATGATTCGGGTTTATTCATTAATCTTACATGCAACAAAAATATCGAAAAAAAAACGGTTTCATAAAATTACGATAGTTGAATTGTTGCTGCAATCATAAGATGATCTGATGGATGTGTTTCATCTGGATAAGATTCACCAGAAGGATGATCTGGTAGTTCCAACACATTCTCTATAGTAAGATTACCATTAAAAAATATGTAATCTAATGTATCACAATAGTCTGGGCAGTTTGGTGTATGAGCAAAGTTTGTGTAAGTTGGTTCGACTCCATTTTTCTCTCGATAAGCACTTTTTAATACTTGTTCAGCATTACGTTGATAGGAAATTTCATATTTACTCGATTCCGGTAAACGACAATTAAGAAAATTTTTTTCTGTTAAGGCTTTGTAACAAATATCTGTTGAATTGAAATTGAAGTCACCAACAAGAATAAAATTTTGTCCACCTGCTAAATGAAACATTCGATCTTTCACAATTGAAGAATGAATCAGCATAACATCAGGATCTTTGTAAAGACAAGGCATGTGGTATGTCCCTATATGAATTGATTTATTGTTAATAGTAACTTTTATACAAATGAGAGCATTGATTCTATCCATAGCAGTTTCCCATGGATCTAATGTATCAAGAAGTATTTCTTGTGTATCAGATTCGTTTAAATTACATTCTGATGTTAAAGAATTTGCTTGTTTTTCACGAGGTTTACTGATCGAGTGTATAAAATCTCCGATTCTTATAATATAAAGTGAATTAAGTTCCATAGAAGCTG
>CAJNOL010001974.1:11781-30177 GCA_905250125.1 Rotaria sordida | reverse complement strand
TTGTAAACATATGATCGTATTTTCATGATTTTGAATTTCTTGTACTAATTGAGATCGAATTAGATTCCATCGATAATCAGTTTTAAGAAATTTAGGTTGACATTTAGAATAAATCTCTGGTTGATCAGCATAACTAGGTACTAAAATATTGTATGATAAGATACGTACGGTCATACTTTCGTCGTAAAAGAAAATGTATCTTTTATTATAGAATGATTAGAAATAAGAGTTACACAGATTTGCAAATGCTATATATACAATAAAATGGTTAGAAGAAAAAACGGAAATGATGCACAAGAACGCGTGGTGCAAGACGTATGTGTACTTTGCCTTCTAATTTTCAACAGAATGGCACTGAATTTCGTCAATTCAGCGAAAAATGTTGAAATAACAGCAAAACATTTGTACAATGACTCATAATAGCAATCGGAGAATTTTTTTAGAGATTTATTCTTGCATTTGTAAACTAAAGGAAGCAATTGTGAAATACTATGATGTACATATGCTTGCTTCATTAGCTTCGAAGACTCAGGGTGTGGGTATTTCTTCTATTCTATTACACCCACACCCACATCCGATGAAATCGAAGCTTCCAGAGTACAATATCTGGCTGGTGCATTACAAAATAACAAGGTGAGTCTCATACTCCCATCATCTAACTCATATTCCGATCTTTACGTTTTCACATAGACACTCGTCACATTATATCTTCAGCACAATCATATCAAAGCTCTCGGAGCTAAATGTCTGGCTGAAGCATTACGAAGTAACACAGTGACTCTCTTTCTCGCTTCATCATTCCCACATAACCATCAACACCATTTCATGCAGACACTCACCACACTCATTCTCTCCTGGAACGAAATCGGTGCTCATGGTGCACAATATCTGGTTGATGCATTACTATGCAACACGGTGACCCTCATTCACTCTTCATATCTCTCATATATTGTTCTGTACTTTCTCACACAGACACTCAATACACTAGATCTTTACAACAATCAAATCGGCACTCTTGTAGCACAACATCTGGGTGATGCATTACGAAATAACACGGTAATCTTGATTCTCTCTTCATATCTCTCATATCGCTATCTGTACTTTTTCACACAGACTCTCACCATACTGGATCTGGGATACAATCTAACTAGAGGCAAACAGAAACTTTTTGTATAGGAACTAATTGAATGGAATAAACGACAGACGAAGCTATGAACATGGATTGCAAACATGGTCTAATGGAAAATTCAAAGGATGTGATGAATGTATGACTATCATTTTTTGAAGATTTTATTTGAAAATGAAAGTAAATTTTTCCAAGTTTGGTTTCATGATCGTGATGATGAGGGTGTGGGTGTGTCTGTGGATATCATCTCTTCGTCTACACTCGCACCCATATCCTGTTTTTCAATGAGATCAATTTCATCTTTGCGATGTGTGCGTAAAGCTAACAGTATAAATATATTATCCCTGTCGCTCTTGCTAACACAAGTTTTGCTTTGTATTATATTCGTTCTTGATACATTAAAAATAGAAAGAAATTTTATTTTCTTTTGATAATTTAACTGTTGGTCTTTGTTAAATATCTGCAATTTATAAAGAAATAATATTCAACTTTGTTTGTTCATATTGAGATATATTAATTGGAAAATCTGCTGATAAAATTTTATTAGAAATGAATTATTCAAATCTTGATAATAATAATTCATCGATTATTTATTTTACATATATTCATAACATTCTTTTTTTTTCACATCAATTTAAAAGACTCAGTAAAGTAAAAAAAATACTTTATTGAATTAATTATTGATTTGCATACGAATAGAACTTTTTAATAGAAATTTAATTTAGTACAAAATAAAAATTTTGAATAAGATTTTTAAGGATCTTCTAACATATTATATAACATTGTTTGATTTTTTTTGTCTATAAAAATGAGTAACCTTTATTGAATTACTTCATCAAGTAATAAAACAATTGTTGGTTTTATTTTTCTTTTGTTTATTTGATCTACAAAACATTTTCATAAAAGTTTACATATCGTTTTAAACGTTTGTTTTCGATTAATTCCATTCAAATTAATAACTTTTCGACACAATCAATTAAATGCATATGAGAAAACAAAACTGTTAATTGAAAAAATTAATTAGAGACTTTTTAATTTCAAATTTATTTTTTTTCATAAAAAAAGTTTTTTTTTGATGAAGAAAGTCAACTTTTTTAATGACAAATTGATTTTTCAATGCAGAAAAAACAATTTTTTTTGCAATAACAAGATGGACGAATACCAATATTATCGATACGAAATAGTATTGGTATTGTTAGAATCCTAGTTAATTCTCTCAGTAGATGACATATATTTAAAGGTACTCCTTTCGGATTTAGTAAATATTTTGTTAGCATAGTCTTTAATATTATATGCTATTACCTTCTATGAATTTAGAAAATCTTACTGCTATACTACAAACTATCAAGTCACCAATACTTTCCTCATGTTGAATTCTTAATTCGATATGAATAAACGATCACGTTGAGAAAAGATCAATTTGTTCATATCTACATGTCGTGTAAGTATAATATTAAACTCTTATTTATTCATTTGAAGATTATTATGAGAAATAAGAATTTTTGTTCATAACACGGTCGTACTTTCGATAAATGTTGCTGATAAAAGTCTAAATAAATGTTAATGATATTATTGAAGACAAAATAAAATGAATTAAAAAAAAAACAAAAATTAATCATTTTTGAGCTTGAGAAAATATATCATTGCAAAATGTTGATGGATGTTATATTATCATAATTATTTGGTAAATGGGTTAGATGAATTTCGGTCTAACGAATTTTCAGCCCGAATCCGAATTCTTCTCATTAATTTGTCTAAGAACCTTAAGTCCTATGATGAGTTTATATATAAATTCGTAGTGTTTAACGGTACGTATTTTCATTAACACCTAGCATTCAGAAGAACGACATACTACTTAGCATTATGTCATCTAGCTGAACAAAACTCTAAAATTGTATTTTGATCGAAATGCCTGCTACTAATAAGATATTATTTTTAGTGGAAATCAATACTGCTGAACTCTATGTTATGTTGCTAATTACTGTGTTTTCGTGCTAAGCAACATGCTATTTTGCAAGACACTACATTTTAATAAAAAGATATGACGCTAACCACTATGAACTATATCAATTTTTCATAGGATTCAGGATGTTTAGAGAAATTAATTATGATTAAAAAATAATTAGAACAGAAAAATAAGGAATAGGATCGACTAATAATGATTTACTCAAGGTAAAAACGTTAATCATCTTGGTTTTTGTAGTTGCTTTTTATCTATTAGTCAGTATGCTTTTATTAATGATTGCTATCATTTTCATTACCACATCGCGCTTGAACAAGATTTTTCCTGTTCATGTTCATCTTTATCAAAAGACAAATTTAATGAATTTGCTCTTGTTATAGATCTTCTTCTATGATTTGTATCTATTTTTTTAAATAGACGATGATATATTAAAACAATAGATGTGGTTATCGAATGTGTGTGTATTGGAGTCCTCGCTTCACTCACGCTCATACCCACACCCCTTTAAGGAATATATTCAAATAGTAAAAAGATCAATTCTTCGATTCAGTTACATATATTGTATTCGTGAATAAATGACAAACAACAGTATAATAAAAAAGAAAGTTGCTTAATTAAATATTAGAGAATCTACATATTTCAAGGATTATTTCAAGTTGAAGAAATCAATGTATATTGGAGGATTATATACCAATCTTTTCATGAAATGATATGCTTCCATGTTCAAGAAATTCAAGTGAGAGATTGAAAGGAAAATTTCAAAGATATTTGAATTAAGAGTGCAATAAAACAATATTTATCTTCGGTTTAAGTTTGGAAGTTCATTTTTTTTGTGAAGTATCGTTTCTAACTTATAGGATGAGGTGCAAGGTGAACGTTCTACAAATAGAAGTTTGTTTCAATCACATTATCTGCGATTTTCCGGCCATGGAGTTCCATCGATCGCTACTCGTTGGAGTATAAGAATGATTTCTTCGCTCATTCGAAGATACTCATTATTATCATCGGTCATGCTTTGACCGAGATCAAAGCAAATTTCGAGTAATTGAACAAAATATGAATGCATTAATTCATCATCAGTCTCAGTCCATTCCATTTGTATGAGCATGGCAGCATATAAATCGTTCTGTTTTCCATCACCAAAGACCAATGACCATTTATCAGTTACATTACATTCTTGCACGGGCGCTGTTTTACAAATGAATCGACCAAGTATCATCGGCCATGAAGTAAAAGATTTTGATTTAAGACAATAATGAAGTATTTCGACAAAGACACAAACAGTCCAATGTACATTTGCTTCGACTTGACGATGGTTCGATGTGCGAAGTGCCACTGTCAGTCCTCCTAATTGCAATAAATGATGAGTGACCAAATCGTTGATTGCAGCTTCCATTGCCACACTAAGCAAACCTTTCATTGATCGTAATTCTCTTTGACGTTTCTGTAGAAGTGCTGTAGTAAATAGCCATGGTAAACTTAGAATTGGTACTTGTTCCGATCCATTTTGTCCACTATAACATTCTTGATACAATGCAGCAGCTACGGCATTGTGCATTTTTTGGCATCCCCGACATAAGTCTTCGAAAGCTGTATTTCCATTACAGGTATTTTTATTGTCCGGACAGAAAGATACTAAGCGTAAGAAGAAAGCATCACGTGCACGTACAACGAGTTGTTCGAGTTGAGTATAAGCTGTGTCTTCAAGTTCCCCAACAGTAGTACTCGTTGATTTTCGACACCATAGATCACTTTCATGTGAAAGTCCATATAAATTTAGAATTTCAAGCATTTCTTGCCGATAGACATAAATTAATTGAGAGGCGATTGCTGATATTTCCTGATCTTGCCGGGATGGATTTGTATTAAGAAGAGACGAATCTAGCGCAATTATGTTTTTTTGACTATCGTCAGCATTTGCTTCTTGTTCTTGTTCTTCTTCATCATCTTCAGGAGTTCGAACTTGTAAATGACGTAAATGACGATGTCGTCGAAGAAGTCGATTCCATCCAGGTAACATTTGACGTGATGAATGATAGAGTTTTCCTACAAGTAGTTAAGAAATTTATAGAATATTCTTTTATCACAATACAAGATTTTGATTCATGAAAAATCTTACACATGAAAAATTTCAAGATTCTTGCGGTGTGTATTACACTTTGAATTTTCTTTTTTTCATTCTATTCTAAAAGAATTTTAAAATTTATATTTACCAAGTATTTTTTTCGATGGATACGATTTCATATTGGCATCTTCCATGAAATTGGGTCGTTCATCTCCCAATGCTTTTTTCTGTTTCATGATCTCATTGTCATTTAATGGATGTTGTCCAGTTTTTCCACTATCGACTTCTTCACTAATCTTTCCAGCTAGTTCGATTGTCGATAAAACATCTTCCTTCGGTCGTTCGTTACTGTCGACGCTATAACGATCGGCATATGCTAAATGTAAATTAGACAATCGTCCTATATAATCACTCTCAGCTATTTGCAAGACAACATGATTTATATCGTTCCGATTGACAGGTCCATCGGATTTTGGCAGTACTTTCTGTGAATCATAGTTATACGGTACGGCATTGGGAGTTTGAAGTGGAACAAGATCGTCATGCCATATCACTGCATATTCATCACCGTCAAGATCAGATCCACTAATTTGATGTGATGCTGGGCAATCACCTTGCTGAGAAAAGACAATGACATCTTTGAGATGTTTTAATTCTTTATGATTGACAGCAGTAAATGTTCGAATATCTCCCGGATGATAACAAGGATTTTTTGTGACAACAACCTTACAATTATGAAGAATTGATGTCTTTTCACTTTTGTTATTAGTGTCTTTATCTTCATGATCATTAAGTCGAGTGTATTGAATAAAAACTTCATCCGGTTTTAACACATTGTACTCATCTATAATACCAAACATATTTCGAGCTTTGTTGCGTGGAACACGAATACGTGTTCGTCGAAGTAATTCTCGTATTGAAGTAAGACAGGCCGCTATCAATAGTTGTCGAAAGAATGGTTCACGAACAAAATCAATTTTTGCACCATAGGGTAAAAACCAATAGGGTAATTTTTCGTCAAGTAAATTTCTGGCATCATTATTTCTTAATAGAGCTCGAATAAGAGTTAAATGGTTACGTTGTTGAAGAATAAGAAAGACAGCATCAGATATTCGTCGATAGGACAGAAGAAGAATACCTTGTCGATTAAGATAAAGCGATCGAGGTGCAGAAATTTTACATACTTCGAAACATCGATGTTCACTCTCGAATTTGCTCATACTATCACGAATACATAGATGATGACCTGATTCCAGTCGTGGATCAACGCTGACAACACCTTTAGCACCTGCATATCGAAACTGAACGGCACTGAAGGATCGCTTGCCAAGTTGTTTCTGAATCTGTAACAGAGAAAAATCAAGTTTTCAACACACACCTTCATACACTTACATCATCTCGTAATTTTTGTGACATAGTACCACATCCATCTGTGAATGCCAATTTTCCATCTTTTGTTTTGATGTCGGGGATGTAGCGAACATTTCTCTCATCTACCTAAACACAAGACGATCGAAACACTGATAATAATCCACAATATACTAATACAAAAAAAAGATTACATTAATAGTGGGAGTGGTTGTTGAAAAGCACAGAGCTATACGAGAAGCATACTTTGCTATGTTTCGTTCCTTGTCAAATTTTCCCATCCATTCATATGCTTTGTCAAATGATCGATTTAAGCCTGGTTCATGATGATAAAACCAAAATTGATTGGCACGTAATTGTGATTGTGAGTGATGTAAGTATCGATAATATCGATTATTATCCATAAGAGTAAAACCATTTTGCAAATAGTCAAGAAAAAGATCGCGTAAATCTCGAAAATGAAACGATTGGATTCGTCGACCATTTTCATCACGAATCTCGACAAGGGCAAAATGCTCCAATGCTTTGCCAAATTCTTGTTCCGCTCGTAGAACTCGATTTGTTCGACACAATTTCAGTGGTTTTATTCGAATGGTTGTCGGTGTTAATGTAACTGATGGTACATAAGTTTCTGTGTTGGTTTGTGAATCCAAACTATTGATCAAACCAAAAGTACTTTCTTCTCGTTTACGTTTTGATTCTATTACAGCATCACGTAATTTTTCCGATAAATTGACAAAAGGTTCAAGTGTAAATAGACGCGAAAGATAAACACACACACGATAAAATAGATCATCAGCATTCCTTGGTTCTCTACTTAATTGATATATATCATCACAAAATTGTTGATCCATTTGAATTTGTAAACGATAGCCGATATTCACAAGCATTTGCCATGAATATTTCATAATAAGCGTAGGTAATTTTAAAGTTGGAAACGAATCGACTTGTGAACCTTGACGTGAATCAATCATTCCATGACAAATGGCGATATTATGTGAAGTAAAAAAATTGGTCAACAATTTATACGTTTGTCGAACCGTATTTTGAGCCTTTTCGTTCGTTAAATGGTCTGGATCGATACGAACTTCAAATTGAACAGTCGGAAAATAGGGTCCATTACGAATGCTCAAACGTTTATCTTTTTCATAAGAAAATCTTTGCGGCAGTCGATCATCTGAAAATGCTGGGCGCATTGGACCTGGACGATGAGGAGGATTTTTTGGACGATACTGTCTTCTGACGACATTATTGAGTTTATCTTTTGCACTATATTCATTCATGTTACATGTCTGACAAATATACATTGCAAATCCATCTGGTAACAGATGAATGATGATGGTTTGATCAACATTAATTGCTAATAATTGTTTCTTTTTTCGTTCTCTAGGTTCTTCCATCACCCATTCAATGAATCCACCAAAACGATCATTGTTTATAAAGAGTGACCATCTAGTTTTCGGTTGGTTTGACCATGAATGTTCAGATGAATAGCAAAATTCATTGAGTTTAGTAAGTGCACCATAACGAAGAGAAACACGATAGGGTGGCGTATATCCATATCGAATCGGTTTAATGCGTTCAGAATTTGATTTGATACGTCGTTGTCGCTGCGTGCTATTTTTGAATTTGAGCCAAAAAGGAAAAGATCGGATCGTGGTAAGTCTGATTATATCGATCGGATGTGAACACTTCAGTTGAAAGCGTACGAATGATAGACCAAAATGCCATGAACGAGTCTGCTCATCATCATTCGTCATCGATCGAATACCTTGTCTTGATAAACGTCTTTGAAGTTCAGTTTTAATATCTTCGGCATGTATCTTGTGTACAATAAGTTTAACTTGTTCATAATCTTTCCATACCCACAATGCAGTATTTTGATGCATATTTTCAAGATTTGAGCTTGATGCAAAAGGTTTGTGTAAAGGTCGTGGTAAATTATTAACATCATTTAAAGCTTCATATTCGTCTTCAGTGTCATTTTCCGAATGATCATCTTCATCAAGAAAATCATTTTCATTGGCAATATCAATGGTTACAGAGTTTACTTCACG
Source organism: Rotaria sordida (assembly GCA_905250125.1). Classification (NCBI taxonomy): domain Eukaryota; kingdom Metazoa; phylum Rotifera; class Eurotatoria; order Philodinida; family Philodinidae; genus Rotaria; species Rotaria sordida. The sequence goes on along the minus strand of CAJNOL010001974.1, from coordinate 21,598 downwards.
CAATTTATCCCATAAGGAAATAGTCTACAAGGGAAGAAATTATTGTGTCGCTTCAGTTCTATTCATATTAACTTACTGATGTGATTGAATCACGTCTCTGCCTGGTGACTTGTTGTTTGCGAAGTGCCATTTTGATAACGTATCTCCTCAACTACTGTTTAATGTTCCACTAGACAGAAACAAAGGAATTCTTTCACACAGAACAGTCTTCTTATGACACAATATTTAACCATTCAATAATCAATTTCGGTGAAAATAAAACGTGGCTTATATATATTAACGATAATAATATATAACTCGAGAGTGTGGACAAAAAGTCTTTGATAATATTATGCGATGTAAAAATGAGAGTTAAAACTACTTGAAAATATCACAAAGCGAAATAGAAATTAAGTTTAGGAAAGTGAAATCATTTCGAAGTTTAATAGAAATAACATAGGACCCATGTAATTTTAGGTTTATTAAATTCTTAGAAATTAGATTTGTTGATTTTAGTCTAACAGCGTAAAGAAATATTCAAGTGCTTAAGAGTATTAGTATCGGTTGCGTTAGATTCTAAATTGTGGAACAGGATGTAATCTGATACTTACATAAGAAATAACACTAAATAGTAATCTACACTTATTTGGTGGTTATTTTTTCTTTAAAGATGCAAAGTTTATATTTTTGCAAGTGCGAAGCAGCTTTGAATAAGCGTAGTAGTGATGTGGTTGTTCTGTCTGATATGCAATAGCAGTTGTTGACAATAAATATTGTTACGACGACGCGACGTCTTTCTTCTCACAAAGATTTTTTCCCATTCTCTTCTTCGTAGATTTCACTTATCTTAAGTCAACAAGAAAAGAGAAACTCAGAAGTAGCATATGTGTTTATCTTGGCAAATGACGAAAATGATAAGATTTCGTTCTTGTTCGTCTTTATCGAAACACGTATTTTGCACGCCGTATTCCTTAATTCTACCATAACAAGAATAAAAAGTGAAAAACAAAGAAAAATCTCATTAGTGTACGACTAATACGTATAGAGCAATGAATTCTATACATCTAACGAAGTTAGTTTTCGAATGATGCCTATGAAAAATATTGAATTCGATTATTTTCAATAAGAATATTATTATTAAATATTCTATGAAAAAGAGGTGTGGGTGTGGACATTAATCTTTCCTTAATTGCCACCACAGCCTACACCCACTTTACATCAGACTGCAATTAAATGAAATTATGAATAAAAATAATTATAATTGTATAGTGAAAAAATCACATCTAGCAGTCTTGGAACTTTATTGAATTGGTTATTACAAAAATGCAATTAAGAGAAACAGTGTACTTTTTATTTAGTGTTTATCAAATTCCAAGAAAAAGAGCAGCATCGTTTAATGGTCCAGTGCCTGAAATTAGAATCCAAAGACTAACAGTATACAGTGCACCAATCGTAGACGAAAATGTTTGACTGATATAATCAGCGTAGGTTGTACCTCCACCTACATAATAATAAGAACCTGATTGAGAACGAAATGTAAAACTAAGATAAGTAAAATTGGATGAATTTCCTTTAACTCCACCAGTCATTGATGAATTATCTTGGCTACAATAAGACCATCCTGTAAGATCACCCATTTCAAAACCACCATTAACAAGTAGTTCCGTACTTGGTGCTGTAAAACTTCGTACAGAAAGATTATCAAGTGCAAAGTAACCGTTGTTTCGACGAAAAGAAAATGCAATACGAGTCGAAGTTCCAATTGCTGTATATGTAGTAACATAGTTATAATAGAACAGCATAGTACTACAGTTGACACAATTAGCTATCATTTTAATACCACTCCAATTCACCGTGCATATATTTGATGTTATTGCTAATATTATATTCAAGTAAAAAATATTATTTATTTCAATATACTTACTAACAGTAGCCGCAGTAGTTGTAGTAGTAGTAGCTAAATATTTTGATATACATATAAAAGCTCATGATATATACAAAAGACTTACAAGTAGTAGATGCTGTTGTAGTGCTCGTTGTTGCTGGAATAAAAATTTATCCTACTTATATTTTAAAAGTACTTTCACTCACTTTTTGTACTAGTACTAGTTGAACTCGTTGTAGTACTACTACTGGATGAACTTGTTGTGCTAGTGCTGGTCGAAGTTGTTGTGCTAGTACTGGTCGAAGTTGTTGTGCTAGTGCTGGTCGAAGTTGTTGCACTAGTGCTGGTTGAACTTGTTAATGTGTTAGATGCTATATAAAGGAAAAACTATGAACGTGATATCTCCTAGTCATAATATTTTAGTTTATTAATATCAGTTCTATATACGTGTACTTATACTGCACGTTGTCGATGAGTGTGTGCTTGTTGTTGATACTATGCCTTATATATATATATATATATGATGAATTTATTTTTTGAGTGAAAAATATATGCTTATTTATGCTAGAAGTACTAATATTTGGATTGTAAGTTGTGAATGTTATTATTTGATCTTAAAGTTATTTTATCAATTATATTAAATGAAAAAAGCAAGTTCTAGTGGAAAAATAAAAATTGTTTTAATGTAATTATAAATAATTTATGCGAAAGGAGCAATTACAATATATTAACAAGAGAAAACTAACTATACTTGTTAGAATAGTAGTCGTTGTTTTGGATAAAAGTGATACCACAGGTACTACGATGCTGACAGTTATAAGTAGTATCAAAACGACAGGTAGAATCAGATAAAATAAGAAGGAACGTTTCGAGCAACGAAATTTTGAATTAGTAGGTTTTTTTTTCGTTGTTGAGACAGGATCAAGATTAATATTTTTCAGCAGTTCTGTTGAGTGAGCAATAGTATCAATGAAATTATCATCATTCAATGGCTTTATCTTTCACAAAGGGAAACAAAAAAAATTCATAAAATTTATTGTCGATTTAATAAATTTTACTTTCGATGGGGATGTAATTGATTGAAATGATAGAATACTTTTGATGTTCTATAAAGTAAATTGAAAGTTAAGTTAATATAGTTAGAATAATATGGCATTACTCGAGTTTTCTCCATTGATGAACGCATAACTTGCTGATGCAAATGGGAATCGCTGCTTGAATTTTCTTTGTTTAAAAGGCTGGATGATTGAGGCGGCCTTGCATATGTCGTTGGCATGGATGTTGACTGTCGTTCTTTATGTTTACTACTTGAAGCTTTCGAAAGATTGGCATAGTTTTCAGAAGACATTTTGAGATGCTCCATCTTTGAAACATCATTTCTGATCTTCTCGGTAGGTTTTGATGAGAGTGCGTGGATTTGAATTATACGAACACCTGTTGTATCTTTTTTCTTCTTCAACAAAAAACTAATAGATAATGAAGAAAATAATATGAGATAATATTTACATATTTATGATGTCGAGATTTTCGTCGCTTGGCTTTGGTCACACTTGCCATAAACGAAGATTGTATATTCATACAGGTTGTATTTCGTTTGAATGAAAGATACCAAATTTTTTTTCTGAATATCAGCAATATAATATGAATAAATCTTCGTATTCAAATGTAATAGACTGAAAAAAAATCGAACCTTTTATTATTGTATGACGCTTCGTAAGATTGACAGTAGCTTATTGAATAGTTTCACGGTTTCATCTTCTTTGAAGTGAAAGTTGCATATTCAACAGCATTATTTGTTCATTTTTTTGTTTTGAATAATGAAATTCTGATTGAATTTAGTTTTAAAAGAAACCAGAGAAAAGACATGCCATTGCTCACAGGCATTGTCTTCAAAAAAATATTATTATTAAAAGTACTTTATTTGTTTTAGATTCCCATAATAGAGTAGAGAAGAAGAAAAAAAAATTGATTTTATTTCACCGTCTTATTAATTGAGATCTATTGTTTTGCAAATTTTCTTTTTTTATGCTCTCTTTACAGCAGTGGACAGTTGAATCAATCGATGAAAGAATTGTTTCTGTTGAAGAAGAAATGGTTCATCTCACATGAAGTCATAAATAAAGGATATAAAATAAGTTCTGACTCCCCATTTTGCAATATTTTTTTCTCGCATGTTTTCACATTGCCCAAGATTAATATTTTCAGTGCACGTACTAGACGTCTAGATCTACTTTATGCTAGAAATTCAGCTCTCTATTTATTATTATTACAGAACTACAAGTATTACCAAAATCATAAGAATTTTTGAATTATTATTGAAATAATTATGGCTGAGGAAAATTATAATCATTTGATCATGTATTCACTACTAGTAGCTTTTGCTTTCTCAAATATAATTCTTGTGTTCTGTCATCTGTCAACACCGTGATGAATAAGAAAAAAAATGTACGATCTCTTTTCTCGCGTGATCGTAACGTGTAGAAATAACAGAACGTATACATGAATTCTATAGAAAGACAAGAGTGTGGGTGTGGGGAAGGATCTTTTCTTCACCAACCTCACACCCACACCCTCAAGTTTTGTCGTATATTTATTCATTAGATCTTCGTAAATCTATTCAGATACATTTGGAACAATGATTGTTGATACCTAAACATTCAGTGCTGTATAAGACATAAGAATAATAGTCGAAAGACAAAGAAGTAATAAGTAAACACGTGTCGAAGTAATGATCGTAGCTAAGGCAATCGGATTACGATGTATAATGGAATTGTTAGAAAGGTTCATTTGAGTTATTTTAGTTTTCATTATGCGCCAAATTGCATGCAATCGCTTCTTGACATTTACAGCTAGTATATAAATACAATATCCTCCAGATGACTCAATCACAGTAAAATATAACTTAGAAGCTGTTGCAGTCGTTCGATGGATGGAGTGATATCACGACTAAATAAGTAGAAGACAACTCGTTCATTAATTCTTCGATTGTCATTATCGGAGAAAGTCGTGTTTGATTATGGTCGAGAGGATATACAGTGATATTCAGAGGCAATGGAAACCATGTTTGAATCATACTGAAACATGCTGAATCGAAGAAACCTTCGAATATCGATTAAAGAAGACCGTCAATTGCATAATAACCAACTCGAAATTCAGTTGCATTGACTAAAAGTAAGCCAGATTATCTCACATTTCGTGGAATATCATAAGTGAAAAGATTGTAAAAACCTGTTGGCATATAACATGATATTGTTGAGCTACAAAAACAACTAATTCTAGCATATTGGAACATATCAGTCCAAGAGAATCCTGACATCATGTTGGGTGGATTATAATAGATTATGTTGATCATAGCAGTTGATAAAACAGTTTGTAATTGATTACTTTGAGTTATATTTCTGACTAGACATAATAAACGTTAAACATTACTCGCTGTTGATATTCTCAAAAATGAACTTTCGACTTGACTTCGTGTATTAAGCGATGCTTCTGAAAGAACCTGTGGGTTAAGTAAAGTATCTGATAGAAAATAGTCAATACCGTCATGTAACATTCGTTCAACAGACGAACACAGTGTAGTCAGTAATTGAAAATGACTAGTGGCTAATAAACGAAAATCGACTGATAGAAAGTAACTTGTATTTGAATTAAAAAACGATTGAATCCATTTGTCACGAGCATACATGCTTGAACATATCGAACGAAAGTATGATGAAATGGAAAGAAACGAACTGTATGAAATAGAAATTGGGTTACAATAACATTGGAATGTCGTCGGATATTTGTGAAAGAAATGTTCATACATATTCTGAGTGGAATTTTGAATAGTCACTGTTCGAGATTGTCGTTTGAATCAAGTATAACCAATCAGAATAGAAACAGACAATATGAGTAAAACAAGATAAATACGAGTGAAAATAATAGCTGTACAATGATGAAAAGTATTTAAATGAGAAGTTGTATTTTCAAATAAATTCAATTCAATAATCTTTTGTTTGCTATAGTTAGAGATAATACTGGTGAAAGGAAATACGAACGAACAATAGTAATAGCATAAGTTAATCAATACGTAAATTTCTAAAACGGTAGAGAAACTAGTTATCATGTGCTTGCAAATATTTTTCATTTGTAATGGATTCTTTGCCATGCATGATCACTAATTTAACTTAAAATAAAAGTAAGATAGAAACAAGAACAAAAAAATGATTTCATTTGTTTAAACAACTAGTTCACGTATCACCAAAAAGAACTTTGGAATAAAATGAAAGTCGGTTTTTTCTTTCCTTGGAGAAAAATGAGTTTATAGATCGTTCAATGTTGAACATTTTGTAATTATCTTTTCTCTTTCTTCACTAAGTTCTATTATGAACAGCATCTACACCGTTTATTTTTACGATGAATCATCGAAAATTAGTGTGGACTTAAGTGCACTAAGTAGAATTAACTTTCAGAGATTATATTCATGTTATCGGATGACTGGTTGATTAGACAATTTTTTTCATGTACATATTTAATGCATCAAAATTGCATAATCACAATTTGAATGAATCTGGTTTTCTAGTGATGATCGATTGAACAAATCTATGTTTTGTTGAAAGTTTTTGACAATTGATTTTCAGCTCAATACGATATCTATCGACAAATCATTCGGTCAATTCTCGATAATAGATGCCGATTTATTGCTCGACCTTTCTCATTAGTATTTTGAAAGATGTATCAGTTGTTAATTAATTCGATAAGACTTTAAGAAAGAACAATGCTCATCAAATATTTATTATGATTTTTATTTAAACTTGAAAGCTCAATGCTGGATAATTCAGCAATGATCTGAATATAGACTCATGTTTCAAGGTGTTGTTTAGAATCCGCTAAATTTTTCTCTTTGAAAGTAGATGAATGCATTACATTTCAAGTTGAACTAGTAAATGATTGTTATAGAGCAATTTTTCGATACTGAAACTTCAAGATCAGCAAGCCGTTTCTTCATTTAATATTTGTCTTTCTGAAGATTAACATATTTGAAAGAAAGAAATGTGTTGATCAATAAATAGACGATTATCACATAAAATTTTCAATAATATAAAATAAATAGTATGTTTTCTAACTAATGTATGTTTCATGTGACAATGAAAAAAATTGTACGAAAAGAAGGAGCGCAAACGAGTTATATCAATTATATATTGAAGAGAAAATGATATTGAATCTTTCACCGAATAAATTACTTCTTTACCATAGAAAAATCGCATACAGTTTTCGGTATTTCTCACCTTGAATAAATTCCATAATTCATGATATCATTAATAGATTTTACGGGCTGTTGCATATGCTTAAATGGCATCATTCGATAAATGCTGATCGTCGAAGTAAACTTCAGCAACTCGTAGATGATTGTAGAAGGTGACTATAGCTGTATAAGTATGAGGATTACGTTCGAGAATGTATGGGTGTGGATCTTTTATTAGCTACCCACACTCACACCTTGTTTTCTGTTACTCATTTAAAAGTTTCATTAGAGAGATTATCCATAAATAACATCCGGAAGTGAAAGGCGAGTCATATATATCTGGACTTCCAAACATTTCTTATGACTTTTTTTTGTTCCTTTTACGTATGTTTCGAAAAGTTCTCAAATAAGATCGGTCTTGAGCAACATTTTCAAAATAGTAACTTGTCGCAATTCTTCAGCCCGTCGTGTATGAAAGGTACATCAGTTGCTTAGATGTCAAAAATAAGTAGATAGTTTCCATAGTAGGACTTTCAACTATTATATCATATTATAGTGTTGCAAATTTATCGAGAGAAAGTGTAGAGGTGCCTATGGACGTACGACTATCTTCTGTTAGACTCACATCCCAACAAAGCTAAAACAATTTGTGTTTGTTCTAGTAAACCGGAATTTGTTGTTTTTAAAACAGTTAATTGAATAGATTTGATTAAATAATGTTATAGAAAAAATTTATTTGCCAAAAATAATCACAAATTACAAAGAAGCAAAAGAAACTACACCTATCATCAACTAATAATAGAAGGTAATGCAAATATTGTTTGTTTTTTGTATATATATCAAAAAATAAATCGATGTAACATAAGTTGTTTAAGTTTTGAAAATAGAAAAAAAAATGATAATGAGAATAATATAGGGTATGATTAGCATAATAGCTGACCGACAGACATATTTTAAACGATTTTCCTTTAAATCCTTTAAATAGAAAGTAATTATTAATGTAATACTTTAACAATATTATATTTGAAAACTTACTTGAATCTGTATATTTCTATCATTTTTGTTTTCGCTAATAACTAATGAATTTTCTTCAGTGGAATCACAAGGAATTATGGTATGATTTGTTAGATTTTTATCATCTTTCATATATGAAAAATCTTCTTGTAATAATGTTGGAAATATTTTTTGTTTAATAAAAGCTTTACGTATTGGACTCATAATAAGTAAACGTTGAACAAACCAAGCTAATTTTGCATAAGTTGGTGGATTAAATGCACATGATATACAATTTTCATTACAAATTATTTTACCACAAACTTTATGACTATATATTTGTTGAATTTTTATTAATATTTCATCCGATGTTTCACCAATCAGAAATGATACTGGAAGATCAAAATCGATTGATAATAATTTTCCAGTAAGATTTACACCTAGCTCATTATAAAGAACATTTTCAAATGTTATTCGATCCATATAAAACCAATTATCCATTGTTATTGATCGAAAATATTGTTTCTCGACAAATAATAGTTTTTGCTTACGAAAATAGCTGTTAATAAAAGATGAATGATATTTGTAAATTAATCCTGTTATTTATATACTCATTTGAACAATGAACGTCCGCCCATTCTGATATAGCTAAATGAGTCAAAAAGACAATGTTAATTGTCTATTGTCATCAGATTTCACATCTATTCAATCGGCAAATTAGACGCCACAATGTTTCACTTAATATACTTTTATCGGTGAATGATCCGATATTCCTTTAGCTGGTGTTCCATTATATGTACAGAAAAACTTTGTAACTAAGATTTTCTTAAGGAAAAAGTACGTTTCCAGTTCAATTCAATACCCTCACCCACACACAGTGCTGTACTACCTAGAAAAACCAAAAAAATTATCCTTCTTCTCTTAAAAGATTACCCATGAATTACCCATATTAGCTGCGCATTTGACAAAATTATTTTGAATTGCATAATTTAAAACAGGATTTTAAAATTTCTTATGTTAACTTTATTGTTTTTTGTTTCTGTTCTCATTCTTACGTTCGGAATTGCAATATATGAAACTATTTCATTCTATATAGATCTAATGTTCTGTTATAGATCGGTTCGGCAGATGTTGAGTCAGCTACTTCACAACTCGTATGATGTCAATAAAAAAGAAACACAAAAAAAATCAAAAACAAAATAATAAAATATCAAAAAGTCAAAAAAAAAATTATAAAATATTAAAAAGAAAAAAAAACAAAAGAAAATAATGGACAAAGTCTATTTTACTGATCACTTAAGTCATAACCTTTGATAACCATATCTTTGCAATCGTCATCCTTTTTTTATGACATGCGTCAGTCGTCGAATATATGATGAAAATGAAGATAATCAGTATACATAACTTGTTTTTCTTCTCTGAGTATACCTGTCGAGATTCTCATAATATTTCTCTTTATGCATGCTTCTATTCTCTCGTAGTTTAATAGTTAACAGACTTTTATTATTCGTCCTTGTATGGTGGCTCTTATATAACAAATGCACACACACAGAATATTCACTTCTTAGCCTTTTATATAAAACAATTGTTCATTGATGCGATGAGTACAACATCAGATCAAACGACTAATGATGATTCGAATAATACTGTTTCACACGAAGATGATTTGACTGAACAAGCCAAAAATCAATTTGACTATCACAGTGAAATCCTCCGTACGTTCGAATTATATCGTC
>CAJNOL010001974.1:0-11681 GCA_905250125.1 Rotaria sordida | reverse complement strand
ATTTGACTATCACAGTGAAATCCTCCGTACGTTCGAATTATATCGTCGAAGGGTACTTCGTAATGACTATATAACACTTGCTGGTCGAAATTTTTTTCTATCCGAATTTCATAATTTACATACAAATTGTAAGCGTGTTCTAAATTATGCAGTCGAATACAATGAAGTTTTCAATCAAAATTTGCCTACTATTGGTCCGTTGACAATTTGTGGCCTTGCACGTACAGGTACAACATTACTCTACAATTTGCTTGCCTGCGATCCGAATTGTTGTGCACCATTGTTCACTGATATGAATGTTGAAGTTGTTCCACCGATTCTGCGGTCCGATTCAACTAGACAAAAACGACGACTTGATTTTTTAAAATCTCTTCAACAAGACAATGAACAAGTGTCCATTATGTTCATTCGCATAGCTGCATCTCATGCACATTTTGATATTGAAGAAGATCATAGTATTCTACGTCAAGCTGGCTATTTTTGCATGTTTAATTTTCTATCTGATGATGAAGATGACACTCCTGAAAGTTGGATTCGTAAGAACATGAACAAAGATTACGTATATGATTATCATGAAACATTTCTATGTATGTTAAATACTGTTGATATGCCAAAATCGCATTGGCTATTAAAATCACCGTTGCATATTTTGTCTTTTGATCAATTGCTTCAACATTATCCGAATGCATTATTAATTATGCCGCATCGACGTATTGACGAAGTTCTTCCGTCAACGTGTAGTTTGTCATTGACAGTAGGTGATTTGTATTATGACAAAACAAATTCGATCAGTCACGATAGAATAATAAAACGATGTTGTCAACTCGTCGATACAGAGATCGAGTGTATGATGAAATTTCGAACATCAGAAAACGGTATACTTGCTCAATCGAAAAAACATGTTTTCGATATTACTTATGACAATTTGATGAAAGATCCAATTGGTGTTGTCCATCAAATATATGATTATTTTGATCTTCATTGGTCCAATGAAATGGAAATGGCTATACGTGATTGGCTTCTCAAAAACCCTCAAGGAAAACAAGGTCGTCACACGTATTCACTTGCTGAGTTTGGTCTCAATCGGGAAGATATCGAAACACGTTATGCTGACTATATCAATTTGTTTCTGTCTTCGGATAATCAATCAATATCAACAACTTCTGTTTCATCATAATTGAAACAAAATCTCCTATTGACTTTGATTTAAATTCTTACTACAAATAGTTTGATAAGTTGATTGTAGAACCTTGAGGGAGTTGATGTGGATATTTGATTGACCCACACTCACATTCTCACATATTCAAAAAGGGCTTATAAAAAAAACAGTACACGGGTATATGAGTTTGTATTGGGTTACAAACATTTGCCACGATTGATGTAAAAAGGTTTATGAAAGGATTGATTATACTCATAAACCTAAAGAGGGCTTATCTAATGGTAATAAACGAGTAGTTAGAGTTTATTATTCTCCACTTCTTCGTTACAGTGTGCGACTGGGTGTGAGTGTGTTAGGATAGATGACGAAAAATCTACACCCACACACCCACCTTAAAATCGATTAAAATTATATGCTTTTTATCGATTTTCGGTTAGGTTTAATTGAACTTTGTTTGATTTCAACTCTACTATTTTACATAGGTGAAAACGGATTGAAAAGCGGCTTCCTTCATTTGTTTAAAATGGTGAGGGCTTTCGATTTTCTCTCGAGATTTTAATTCTATATAGGTATGATAACAATCTAATGCTTTATTGTTTCATGATAAAATAAAAACTGACGCAGTAACTGGGAAAGACTGTTTAAAGAAAAACAATAAAAAAGTAACATTCTAACATGAAATAAAAATACTCGACGGGAAAACAGTTTTTTATCTTGATTTTTTAAAAGAAAATCAGAGCAAATCCTTGATAAAATTGGTGTTGAGCTTTTGGTTGATTCTAATGATGATGTTTTTGCAGATAATTTTCTTTCACCTTGAGTGTCATTTGAACTCTTCGATAAAATTTTAAGAGAAGATGGATTTCATCAAAATCATTCTTGCTCTTTTCTTTTTAGTTCTGAAATAATGGAACAATGTCTGATTTTGTTTAATTACCATCGTTATATCGAAGAGATAATGTTATTCGAGTATATAACATACAAACAGTATTTTACATAGAACTTTACAGAAAACAATTCAATTCTTATACTAAGAATGAAGGCTTTAATGTCTATATAGACGCCAACGAACTATAATCAATACCCAATTGGACACGAGTTGACACTGTACAAAACATGGACTGACCTGGCAAAAATTAGTCATCAGTCAGAGAAGCATGAAACCTGAGCAATAATAGACAACTTTTACATTTAACTGAGTCTATCCAAGCCCACCCTATGTCCTTCTATAAGCCTACTCAACCTCAATCTAGGTAGGATTGAGGATGTGGGTGTGAATGCTTTTTTAAGATGACCAGTATCTACACCCACACCTATACCCACCGCCCACCACCCACCACCCACACCTACACCTACATCCACACCCTTACACATCCATCACAGCGTGAGGATGATGGCGCTGTGATAAGCGTGTTTAAAGTAAAAATGTACCCTAGTTTATACCTCTATTTCACTAAAAAAATTTATATATTTTAACTTTCAAAGCTATATGAATATCCAAATGACAAGTCAAATGAAGTGTTTACGCCGTAGCTGACATAATTTTAACATTATGAATATATTTAGAATAATTTTTTTTATGAATTTTATATGTAAAACTGACTGGAAAAAACCAAATGGTTAACCAGAGTTAACAGATGATTTAAATTTCGACCGTTGGTTAACCGCTGTTTCTGATTAAAGCTGCGGGTTACCGTCGGTCTTTTTAAGACCGCCGGTTACCATCTGTTTTCCAAAAAAAAGATGACATGGACATGCACGAAATACAAGAAGATTTCAATATGCATTTATACAAACATGTCATCCAGCCACACGTCATATTTATGTTTAAACAAATGAATGGAAAATAATTAAGAATTGTTGATCCAGTAGAATGGGTATGGAAGAAGAATGATGATGGTTTATCACGTCTATTTAAAGATTATAAAGACAAGCCAATTGTCAATATTCTTGTCAATCTGAACGAACAAAAATAATGTATAGATGAAGATGAGGCTTATTTTTCAAATAAATCATATTCAAAACTTGAGAGTGTGGGTGTGATTAAAGACAATGCTGAATTTAACATTCATACCCCTCTGATTAGTTGTTTCGATAAGAAATATAAAAATATGAAAACGTGAGACAGATTATAGTATTGTACAATCGATTCGAAAAAGTTTTTTTTCGATTTATGGAATATTTCTAAGGTTTGATGCAAACTTTGAACATTTTTGTAATACTATATTTCTCTAGGAGAACATAAGAATCCGATATATTTCATCATCCTTAGTATTCCGATGTTTATTTATATCGGGAATATTGAGATTTTTTCACGATTCAATGGGATGTTTTGATAGACTCTGAAATGTATTGCAATTGTATTGTCAATCTCGGATTTATTTTCACTCGAAATAATTTATATTTCAATCAATCTATCTCTTCAGAAAATGCTTTGACATTTCACAGTGAATATTATTTGTGGATGTGGGTGTGCTTGTGAGTGTGTAGGTATGGATGTGAGCGTTTGTCTTTTTCTCACCCACATCCACACCCATCTCTCAGCGCTCTTCCTACAGTAAAAATTTCAGATCCCTACTTCGTTCCGATCAAAAGTTCTGAAGCACTAAAGTTGCCTAAAAAGTCGATTTTTCCCTCTATTTGACAGTCCATAAAATTTTAATGGCTCAATATTTTGAGACGAAAATTTTATTGTGAGTAGAACTCATTGAGATATGTGTCTGTAGAAAATTTTATCTCAATCGGTCGAGATATTCTTGAGATATGACCACACTAAGACTCCCTTGGGGGAAATGATCATTTTTAGGACTTTTCGTAAAATGTTCATAAAAAATTGAGGATTCAATATTTTTTAAAACGGTTTACGTCAAAATTCATAAAACTCTTTCCTCTACAATATATCTTAAATTGAGCAGGATCTCTATGTGGCTGGTCGTGGCTTATATGGACTGGCTCATAAATAGAAAGAGCAAAACGTGAGCTACATTTTAATAATCAAAACTTTCTAAAAGCAAAATGTCTATGTAGTGAAATGCTTGTTTTACGACAGCAATTGACAATATTCATGTAAACTCTTTATCATTTTTATGTAATGAGTGGTTTTTCTTTGTGAATATTATATTCGAAAGAGCGTCAAACACAGTATAGGATAGCAGATGATTTAAAGTTTCACGATAAATGTTTTTCGTTTTTAAGAGGTTATTTTCTGAGAAACTTCCAGCGTTTGACGCTCTTTCGAATATAATATTTATAAAGAAAAACCACTCATTGGATAAAAATAATAAAGAATTTACATGAATATTGCCAATTGTCTGCCATAAAACAAGTATTTCACTATACAGACATATTGCTTTTAGAAAGTTTTGAATATCAAAATGTTGCTTGTGTTTTGTTCTTTCTATTCATATGATTTCAGTTCGTTTGATCAATTCCGGAAAAAATAACTTCATTGAAAAGATCATCCGAAAAAACCTGTCCAATAGAAAATGACTACTGCTCATTGTTATACAGGGTGATTCAAAAGTATTGGTACCTCTCAGAAAAATTGCTCGTTCTCCCTTATAGTAAACTCCAAAATGCTCAAACTTTGGTATCTTATTCCATGTAACATGGCGAATATTATCCTAAATTTTCAGCTCTCTATCCTGACAAATAAGGGAGATGTATAGACTAACATTCTTGGAATCTTATTTTCTCCATGTCGCAAAAATAGTAGTTGGCATATAATAAATGAGCCACTTTTTCATTTCATGTTTCCATCACTTGATACGTTGTATTAAGTAAACAAAATACACTACAAGATGCAGCGTGAAAAGCTCTACAACCTACACAATAAAGTGTATTTTAATTATATAGCTTTTGATTCCATAAAAAAGCAAAACTCTATGCGATCGATGTTCATCGTCGTAAAAAAAATAGTTTTTTCTACACGAACGAAAGATTCGTCTTTTTTTCACCCTTTTTATCACCTAATAAATTTCATTAAGAAAAAGCAAAATATATCACAAGCTGCAGCGTGAAAAGCTCTACAATTTACACAGCACGGCATATTTTAATTATGTAACTGTTGTTTTCAAAAAAAAAGCAAAACTCTGTAGAATTAACTTAAAAATTGATTGCACAAATTTTTGCTTTTTCTTAAAAATAACAATTACATAATTGAAATATGCTGTATTGTATAAATTGTAGAGCTTTTCACGCTGCATCTTGTACTGTATTTTGTTTTCTTAATACAACGTATCAAGTGGTAGAAAAATGAAATGTAAAGACAGTCCATTTACATGTATTATGTGCCAACCATTATTTTTGCGACATGGAGAAAATAAGATGTCAAGAATGTTAGTCTATACATCTCCCTTATTTGTCAGGATAGAGAGCTGAAAATTTAGGATAATATTCGCCATGTTACAAGGAATAAGATACCAAAGTTTGAGCATTTTGGAGTTTACTATAAGGGAGAACGAGCAATTTTTCTGAGAGGTACCAAGACTTTTTGATCACTCTGTATGTCCAGTCCCACCATGACTAAACATTTAGGAGTGAAATTTTCTGTGGATACAGCACAGACGCTACAGATACGTTTTGCGCAAGTCGCGCCTCAAAAGCTAACATTATAAGATAGTTATACGCAAAATAAAATCGTCCGAAAAAGTATGTCTAGTATTGTAATATAGTTATATTAAAATGTGTCATTTACATCTATTGAAACATGTGACATGTATTTATATTAAAATATGTGACATATGTATTTATATTAAAATGTGACATATATATGAAAAAATTACACAGAATAGACCAAATGTAAGTAAACAATTTTCTTTGTTGATTTTATCCTATACGTGAATTACAAAATTTCTAACTTATGCTAGAGATATTAGGCAGTGCTAGTCAGACGAGTAGGATTTTATTAGTCTCTGGCACCAATAGCTTGTTTTAGAAGTGCAGGGTGTATCATTTGTACGCTTTTATCGCTTCAAAAACTAGTCTTGCCTTACTGAATCATATTTTCGCTTTTGTTCTGATTACACTAATTTATAGAATAAATCGAATTACTATTTTTTTGAATTTCTTTAAAATAAAACACTGCAAATCAAAGTGCCAAGATGCTTATTCGACGAGTCGGTATAGTCAGACGAAAAGTGGTGATCAAATTCGACAAGAAAGCAATGATTCCCGTTCCAGTCACATAAGAGTATACGAGAGGTATTGATGTGTTTTGGAAACAAACTATTGAGCCTAGAAATTGATAATGTGGTATACTTATGACAACCAATATCTATATATTATATGTGGTATAAATCAGGGGTTTTATTATTCATGCAGAGAAACGAAATCGAAAAAAACTGTTTCCTCATTTTTTTTCACTGTGCTTATTTTCTTTATATAAATACAAGTAACGCTCATCTAACGATTCGCTTACCCTTTTCTGAAAGAAGAAGATTATTTGGATTAATACTTTTTCCATAAATAAAGCGAATATTGTTAGTTTTTCTTCATTTTTTCTAAACTATGTTGTCTCTCATGAAATTTTCCTAAATTTAATACCAAGCATTGCATTTTGAGACATTCTGTTTTTATCGAAATGTCTTTTTAAATAGTTGTCGTCTTTCGTTAGAGTTTACTCCTCCGTTAATTGAATCCCATGGATGCACTTTGTGGCAGCTATAGTATTGGTCATATCTTCATCCACATTTCTTTTTGTTCTAATAATCTTTTGATGAAAAATTTTGTTCAACATCTATTTGTTTTTGTCGAGTTTTGAAAAAATATTGCTTAACTAGGAATGTTTGTTTTTTCTTTTTATTATATTACTTATTTTTGACCTATAAACGGTTTCAGGTTATAGTACAATTAGCTGTAGAGAATAACTACAATTTTATTTTTACAATATAAAGTCCTAGTAGATTTTTATATTTTCTAGAAAAGTACTCAGATAGAGAAATCGAGTTAGATTCTTTATAAAAGTCAATATGAATTCGTTGTTGAGTTTTTAATTAAAAAAAATAAATGCTTGAATTTGTATTCTTATCGAATACTATACTTTTTAGATAGCGAAATATTGCTGATGAATCGTAGAAACATTTCTAGATTATCTTTCTTCATTCTCTATGATATACTTTTTAGTTTACAGTATCAGTAAAAGTTCTCATTTCTGTTTGGCTTTTTGCAACATCGTTTCCAAAAGAAGCCGTAATGATACATCCGACTCTCAACATTTTTTTCATTTCTCTTGCCCATTGAAGATATTTATTTGTCTCTGATTGACTTAACAAACACACGGATGATACACATACTGGGCAGTTTCGTTCGAATAATCTCAATGCGAGAATGAAATACTGTGTGAATCTTCCTGAAAAAACGTATTTCATCTGAAACAAATATACCAATACGTAATTAGTAGTCGGCACCCCTATAATGCGCCACGTCAGACTCGTCGTTTCTGTGTCTCATATTACCATTTTCTTGTAAACAGGTAACTTAATCTCAATATGAAATGTATAAGCCTCAAGATTCTGACTGAAAAACACATGATAACTGAGACTTACAACAATTTTTCCATTTTCTTTTTCCAACGATTCTACAGAGATAGTAAGCTTTGATATATAAAACAATTTCTGCGCTGACTTTTTACAGGCAATCACCTGTAGTTAAGTTTCATTCCACAAAACATAGATTTTGGAGTCTTATCAGCTTGTACCCGTGGTCTGCTTTCCCATATGGTTATTTTGGACTAGTTGAGTGTACTGCTTCTAGAGTATTTGGAAGGACAAACAAACATACACACAAGTTGATGATAATGACTCTTCCTTGCGAAAAAAGGAAACGGAAGGAGAAAACCAGATTTATCGAAGAAAAGCTAAGAAGAAATATTCATTTTAATGAACACCATAAGAAAAAATATGATTGTTTAAAGAAAGGTCGACAATAACTCTAATCGAGCGAAATTCGAGAATGGATCTAATTGGATGTAGCGAGTGTGCTCTAGGTATAAAGTCGATCTGTGAGAATATGATGTGATTTCCCCTGCCAGAGCTCAGTTACGCTTGGTTGGTTTCTAGCAAGCAGGGCAGAAATGAAGGAACCAGAATGTCAGGATTGAGAATATAAATTCAAGCAGCACCGACAGTAGATTCAAATTTTCCCTACCTGAATGCTTTTGGTCGACCTTTCTTTTCGAAAACCGATTCATATTGACTCATAGCACGTCAAAGAAGATTCTTGGCACATGGACCTCAGATTTGAATTGTCTGCTTCGAAACATTCCTAGGGAACCATTTTCCTGAAGATTCGCTTTCTATTGATTACTTGTCTTGATTAGATATTTTTTTTCAGGAGTGTTTCAGAAAACTTAATGTAGTGCCACCCTAGCATATATAGGTGATAGAAGAGATATAGGAAACGTTGCAGATATTAGAAATACAGCAGATATGAACTACTCCCCGAAAACAGAAGCCACAGTAATTTCCACATACGTCTAGATATAACAATATTTAAAGAGGAATCTTCAATTGTGCCTTATATATTTTCATAGCTATCAATTCAATTGCCTTCTTAAAGTAACGTACCAATATCAACAATTTCGCGAGGAATTTTAAAAGCTTCCGAACAACACAACAACTATTGACTTCAGTCTTAAAACGATATTTCTGATCAGTGCGGTTGAAAATACGCATATTTTCCGACATATTCAGGAATTCACAGTTCATCTCTGCAAGAAACAAATTCAGACAACAACCCTTTAAATCCGTCGGCTGCATCATTGATAAAAACACGTTCATTTATAGTGGATGGTATTCTATCACTGCAAAGTCTTTCGTTTTGAAGATTGCTTTAGCTCAATACGTTCCTAATCTCATCAATCTGAATACTTTTCCATAAATTGTGCCTACAGAATTTCTTCAAAAACGAAAAAAAATTACATGATCACCACAATGAGATACATACGAACAAATGATGTCGCCTATCACCTTCAAATGCTAGACCACCAGATCCCTTCTATTTCTGCTCAGGCGAATCCACAACATTGTAATCGGATGTGTGTGATGTCACGTGTATCCGTCCCTTTGCGGCACCCACATTAGGTGCGATACTTTGTGTATGTGTTGTCGCGTGTTTGTATAGTATCACATTTATCTTCAATAATTCTTAATACCTGCTGTATCTCCAATGTATTTTATATATCTTATATCTCCTATAATTCATATATCCTCACCGCAACGCGTACAACCTGCAAAAAAGTAAAAGTTCTTTTTCATTGGCCAGGTTTTCGACAAGAGGATGCTTGAATAAAAAACTCCATCCCAGGTTCAGACTCCCAGCCCTCGATAACTGGTCACAAATTTTTACCAAACCGCGGAAAACGCGAAAAGTAGAGAAGCTTGTTCCTGATTGGTCGAACTCCTAACCAATGAAAGCTTAGATAAAAAACTCGACCTCAGATTCGCATTCCTCGCCCATGATAGCCTTTAGCAAAGTTTTCTCAAAATGGTTGAAAATTCGAACAATAGAAAAGCTCGTTTCTGACTGATTCGTTTCTCGGCCAATTAAAGTTCAGATAAAAAATTCGACCTGCAATTCGGATTTGTCACCCCAATAATCTATCGCAAAAGTTTCATCAGAATGGCCGAAAACCCAAAAAACAGAAAAGCCCGTTTCTGACTGCTCCTTTTCTGACCAATGAAAGCTCAGAAAAAAAATCCGACCTAAGATTCGGATTTCTCACCCTCAATAACCTATAGCAAAGTTTCGTCAGAATGGCCGAAACCCGATGAACAGAAAAGCACGTTTTTGATTGGTCAGCTTTCCGACCAATGAAAGCTCAGATCGAAAATCTGACCTCGGATTCGGATTTTTCATCTTCGATAATCTATAGGAAAGTTTCGTTAGAATAGTTGAAACCCGATGAACAGAAAAATTCATTTGTGATTGGTCCGTTTCTCGACCAATGAAAGCTCATATAAAAGATTCGACCTCTGATTCGGATTCTTCGTCCCCGATAACCTATAGAAAAGTTTCATCAGAATGACCACAAAATCTAAAAATAGAAAAGCTCGTTTCTGATTGGTCTGGACAGACAGACAAATTTTAAGCATTTTTTAACCGCTGTATAACCCTTTCTTTCAGAAAAGGGAATAAATATATATATGGGTGTGGGTGTGGGGTGTGGGGTGTGGGGTGTGGGTGTGGGGTGTGGGGTGTGGGTGTGGGTGTGGGTGAGTGTGGGGTGTGGGGTGTGGGGTGTGGGGTGTGGGTGTGGGGTGTGGGTGTAGGTGTGGGTGTGGGTGTGGGTGTGGGTGTGGGTGTAGGTGAGTGTGGGTGTGGGTGTAGGTGTGGGTTTGAATGCCACTCGATACAAGCCACATTCATACCCACACCCACCCACATCCACCCACACCCACCCACATCCACCCACACCCACCCACACCCACCCACACTCACCCACATCCACCCACACCCACATCCACACCCTATTTTGATTATTTGTATAGGAAAAAGTGATCAGATCGAGCTGAAAATTTCAAAGGATACTAAACTCACTATCCTCTACAACATATAAAAAAAATCAGCGAACTCTTAGATATCTTGCTATCGTCGGTGTCTGAGTCTCTCAGAAATCCACTCTTAAGCAACCTCAATAGGTTACACTTATGCATAAAATTATATGCTGAAGTGGCATTAATAAAACTTTCCTGGTTTTTTTCTTTCGATGTTTTTTACTTTGGGCATTTTATTCGTTCTACCAACGTGATTTATACCATATTGAAAAAAATTATTTGAAAACTTCACAGCAAATTCATAAAATGTATTCAAATTATTTTTACTTAGAAGAAGAACAATAACGACAAGGATATTTGTGTTCAGCAAAGAAATGTTTACAAATGTTTTCGATAATAATCGAAGGAAATAAATTATTTCGAAAATGTTTATGTCAATAGTTAAATAAATTTTTTTTATAATTAGAATTATTAGAAATTTTTAATATGATAATGATTATATTCGGTTAATAAGTCCAAGTTTTTTTAAAAAAAATAAATAAATATCGATAATGATTATTCTCAATCGTTATCTTCGACACCTTTTATTTTTGTTCGAAATTTATTTTTATTAATCAGATTGAACATTTTTTAGCCTAAATTTATTTTTTAATGATTAATTGAATTGATTGATTAAATAAAGATTTCTCTTTTTTTTCTTAGAAATATTTTTAAAAAAGAATTTTCTAATGAAATCTAATTAAAAATGTATGTTCCTCGATATCGTTTATTAAAGATCTATTTTCATCGATCTCGTTTATTAAAAATGTTAACGATTCTTATTTGTTTAATTATATTGTATCATGTCTATCGTTCATTATTTAATTCAATAAAAAATCAACCATTGGTTATAAATAAAGAAACAAAATCATTAATTTCATTTGATTTAAATAAAGATTTTGAAGAAATTTCAGAAAATCTTCCACCATTTTATATTCGTTTACCAATTTTTTGCTTCATTATCAGAAAAATTTGGTAAACGAATATAA
>CAJNOL010001973.1:0-49830 GCA_905250125.1 Rotaria sordida | reverse complement strand
GTAGTTACTTAGTTACTAGTAAAGTAAAGGTAAAGTCCCACCCCTAACTGCAAAATGCTAAAAGTGCCTTATATTTATGTTCACTGGGATCAAATTGTTTTCATCATAACTCATCCAAAACATATATGATTTTGACAATTTTTTCAGATTACACAGTCCTGAACAAGGTCTTTCTAACAATGAAAGAATTAGATCTCTAGGTATACATGCGGCTGAGTTGTAACAAAAAACAAAAACGCCTTAAATTTATGTCCACCACTTTGTATCATAAAAATAAGAAAAAATCGAGGTTTTATTAAACTTTGACTATGACGCACAACTTTTTTGACTCTTTAAACCTCACCAATCGATAGAACATGAAAAATTACGTATACTAGTAAAATTTGGCCCTACTTCACGGCTTTTTCGTAAAATTCGATCTTTTCTGACAAAAAGTAGGTTTATTTAAGAATAAAATGTCATGTTTAGTGTATCTGATTTATAAAAATATCATAATCATACGTAAATATATTTAAATATTCTGTCCTATGAAATCCTTCTCCTCCCTCTTCTGAATACTTCAGATCAATTGGCAACTATGAAAACTAATTCGTTATATTTTCAATCAATCTGCTGTGAAATGTAGAATAAAACTGGTATAATAGACAATAAAAATGATTGATATCTCTATGTTTCATTCATAGCTATCAACATAGAAACAAATTCTCAACGTTACAAAACATAAAAACTATTTATATACTTTATTAATCTGATATTGCGATCAATACTTTTTTTGTCACATAGAATGCCGTATTTTTATTTTTAAATTAAAAATTTTATAATAAAATCAATAGTTTATTTATTAATATGAATAAAAGCTAAATTAAAAATAATTTGTTAGCATTCAACAGTCTTTCTTTTTGTAAATAAAATATTAATCGTGACGAATAGATGTAATTTTGCGTTTAGGATCATCTCCATTAAACGAAATAATAGCACGTTTCTCTTTGGTAACTGTTCCATCCGCATTCATATGTAATTTCTTTTCTGGTACACAACCAGTAGCACATCTGCCTGTACTAACAAGATGTACTTCATAACCTTGAATAATAATAATAATAATATATCAGAATGAAATGAAAAAAAAAGATTTTCTTACCTTGTTTTTCTAATTCTTTTTGACTATCATCAACATTTTTTCCAACATATTTTTGTAAATCTTGTTCAGAAAGAGACATTTTTTATTCTTCAATATTGTTGTTTGTGTTATTAGTTGAAAAAAGGACAATAAGAACTGTGTTTTTTCACGTATGTGTAATGCAAAGTTGGCTACTCCTAATTACTTTTTCATCTACCTATATAAATGAAAGAGAAAACAAAACGAGATAAATATACATAATAAATATGTCGATGATTGAACACCATAATAGACGATCAAATCATATAAGGTGCAGGCAATTCAAACGTTCAGTAAAAATTTTTTTGCCCTTTTTTTCAAATCATTGGATAGAGCGTGAGCTGCTGATCACGAAAATCTACTTTTTAGCCTTACCAAATGCTTCCTTCCGGTCGAAAAATATAAAATACTCGAAAGGTACGAAACTTTCTACTTTATTCTTTTTTTTTGCTCCGGAAAATATTTTTTTCAGACTCACCATCAAAAACTGAATATCGATAAGTTGTTAAATCGACTCTAGACCCGAAACTCTATTGGTGGTGGCGCTTCGAATCGTATGGAGTGAGATATGTATAGGTCGATTTTGTAAACGCATCTAGTGTTTGCACGTACACGATGGAGCCAAATATTTTGTCTCATTCTATTTACCATACCATCCCACACGATGCTACGAATCGGTTTTTTTTCTTTTCTTTCCTGTGTAGATAAAAATTGTCTTTACTAAATTGTAGGCAAAATAACTTGAATTCTGTGCGTATTTCTCAATTTTCTTCATGAAAACTATGTTTTCATGCAATAATACTATGATACTCAGAATCAGCATAAAAAATCGTATCGATCTATGTATACTTTTATCGTTTCTATTGACTACAATTTTTTTCGAAATGTTCATAGATCGATGCGGTTTTTGATGTTGATTCTGAATATGATAATATTATTGCATGAAAACATAGTTTTCATCAAGAAAATTGAGAAATACGGACAGAATCCTAGTTATTTTGCCTACAATTTCGTAAAAACGATTTTTCTCTACACAGAAAAGAAAAGAAAAAAACCGATCCGTAGCGTTGTGTGGGGTGGTATGGTAAACAGAATGAGTCAAAATATTTGGCTCCATCGTTTACGTGCAAACACTAGATATGTTTACAAAATCAACCTATACATATCTCACTCCATACGATTCGAAGCGCCACCACCAATAGAATTTCGAGTCCAAAGTCGATTTAACAACTTGTCGATATTCAGTTTTTGATGCTGAATCTGAAAAAAATATTTTCCGGGACAAAGACAAGAATAAAGTAGAAAGTTTCGCACCTATCGAGAAAAGATATGTTTTTCTCGAAAAACGGCACCTTTCGAATATTTCATATTTTTCGACCGGAAGGAAGCATTTGCTAAGGCTAAAAAGTAGATTTTCGTGATCAGCAGCTCATGCTCTATCGAATGATGTGAAAAAAAGGCACAAAAAACATTTTTATTGAAAATTTGCATTGCCGGCACCTTATAATAGACAATAAAAATGATTGATATCTCTATCTTTCATTGATAGCTATCAACATAGAAAGAAATTCACAACGTTACAAAACATAAACTATTTATATACTTTATTAATCTGATATTGCGATCAATACTTTTTTTGTCACATAGGATGCCGTATTTTTATTTTTAAATTAAAAATTTTATAATAAAATCAATAGTTTATTTATTAATATAAATAAAACTAAATTAAAAATGATTTGTTAGTATTCAACAGTCTTTCTTTTTGTAAATAAAATATTAATCGTGACTAATAAATGTAATTTTGCGTTCAGGATCATCTCCATTAAACGAAATAATAGCACGTTTATCTTGGGTAACTGTTCCATCTGCATTTATATGTACATTCTTTGGTGGTACACAACCAGTAGCATATCTGCCTGTACTAACAAGATGTACTTCATAACCTTGAATAATAATAATAATAATATATCAGAATGAAATGAAAAAAACTATCTTCTTACCTTGTTTTTCTAATTCTTTTTGAGCATCATGAACATTTTTTCCAACATATTTTTGTAAATCTTGTTGAGAAAGAGACATTTTTTATTCTTCAATATTGTTGTTTGCGCTATTAGTTGAAAAAAGATAATAGGAACTGTGTTTTTTCACCTATGTGTAATGCAAAGTTGGCTATTCCTAATTACTTTTTCATCTACCTATATAAATAAAAGAGAAAACAAGACGAGATAAATATACATAATAAATATGTCGATGATTGAACACGACAATAGACGATCAAATCATATAAGGCGCAGGCAATTCAAACGTTCAGTAAAAATTTTTTTGGCTTTTTTTTCACATCATTGGATAGAGCGTGAGCTGCTGATCACGAAAATCTACTTTTTAGCCTTAGCAAATGCTTCCTTCCGGTCGTAAAATATAAAATACTGGAAAGGTGTCGTTTTTGGAGAAAAACATATCTTTTCTCGAAAGATTCGAAATTTTCTACTTTATTCTTTTTTTTGCTCCGGAAAATATTTTTTTCAGATTCAGCATCAAAAACTGAATATAGACAAGTTGTTAAATCGACTCTGGACCCGAAACTCTATTGGTGGTGGCGCTTCGAATCGTATGGAGTGAGATACGTATAGGTCGATGTTGTAAACGCATCTAGTGTTTGCACGTAAACGATGGAGCCGAATATTTTGTCTCATTCTATTTACCATATCATCCCACACGATGCTACGAATCGGTTTTTTTTCTTTTCTTTCCTGTGTAGAGAAAAATCTTCTTTACTAAATTGTAGGCAAAATAACTTGAATTCTGTCCGTATTTCTCAATTTTCTTCATCAAAACTATGTTTTCATGCAATAATACTATCATATTCAGAATCAGCATAAAAAATCGCATTGATCTATGTATACTTTTATCGTTTCTGTTGACTACAATTTTTTTCGAATTTTCCACTGATGTTGTGGCTGAAATTCTCACTAAAAAATGGAAGGTGATGAAATTTTTCGAAATGTTCATAGATCGATGCGGTTTTTGATGTTCATTCTGAATATGATAGTATTATTGCATGAAAACATAGGTTTGATGAAGAAAATTGAGAAATACGGACAGAATCCTAGTTATTTTGCCTACAATTTAGTAAAGACGATTTTTCTCTACACAGGAAAGAAAAGAAAAAAAACCGATTCGTAGCATCGTGTGGGGTGGTATGGTAAATAGAATGAGACAAAATATTTGGCTCCATTGTTTACGTGCAAACACTAGATACGTTTACAAAATCCACCTATACATATCTCACTCCATACGATTCGAAGCGCCACCACCAATAGAATTTCGAGTCCAGAGTCTATTTAACAACTTGTTTATATTCAGTTGTTGATGGGGTGGCTGAAAAAATATTTTCCGGAGCAAAAAAAAGAATAAAGTAGAAAATTTCGAACCTTTCGAGTATTTCATATTTTTCGACCTGAAAGAAGCATTTGTTAAGGCTAAAAAGTAGATTTTCGTGATCACCAGCTCATGCTCTATCGAATGATACGAAAAAAAGGCACAAAAAACATTTTTACTGAAAATTTGCATTGCCGGCACCTTATAATAGACAATAAAAATGATTGATATCTCTATCTTTCATTGATAGCTATCAACATAGAAAGAAATTCACAACGTTACAAAACATTAACTATTTATATACTTTATTAATCTGATATTGCGATCAATACTTTTTTGTCACATAGAATGCCGTATTTTTATTTTTAAATTAAAAATTTTATAATAAAATGAATAGTTTATTTATTATTATGAATAAAAACTAAATTAAAAATGATTTGTTAGTATTCAACAGTCTTTCTTTTTGTAAATAAAATATTAATCTTGACGAATAGATGTAATTTTGCGTTCAGGATCATCTCCATTAAACGAAATAATAGCACGCTTATCTTGAGTGACTGTTCCATCTGCACTCCTGTGTGGATTGTTTGGTGGTACACAACCAGTAGCACATCTGCCTGTACTAACAAGATGTACTTTATAACCTTGAATAATAATAATAATATATCAGAATGAAACGAAAAAAAAGATTTTCTTACCTTCATTTTCTAATTCTTTTTGAGTATCATCAACATTTTGTCCAACATATTTTTGTAAATCTTGTTCAGAAAGAGACATTTTTTATTCTTCAATATTGTTGTTTGTGTTATTAGTTGAAAAAAAATAATAAGAACTGTGTTTTTTCACCTATGTGTAATGCAAAGTTGGCTATTCCTAATTACTTTTTCATCTACCTATATAAATGAAAGAGAAAACAAAACGAGGTAAATATATATATACATATGTTGATGATTGTATACCATAATAGATGATCAAGTCATACATTATCGATCGTAAAAATAAAAAGTATGATGATTTTATATTTTTCTTCGTCTTTCTCACCTAACATTTTTCTATTCATAAAAAAATATTAATAATTAATGATCGAAATTTGATATATGTAAAAAATATAATGTATTTACACATAAAAGATTTTAAAAACCATTTAAATAAATAACGAATTGAAACAATTATTGATTAAGTTAATATAATTTTTAAGTTTTATTTTACAATTATAAAATATTTAAACGTCATATATTAATTAGGAAATCTCTTTTTTTTTTAAGAATAATACATAACAAGACAACCATTGTTTATTAACAATTTTCGTTTGATAGATTGAATAAATAAATAATACAGAAGTAGAATCATTTTTATTATCAGATAAATCTTTAAATTAATAATCTAATAAATCACAAACATCAAATATCATAACCATATTGAATGACAAATAATTCAAACCAGAATAAATATCCTGCAATAGATAAATCATATGATTTTGATTTTTTTTTCTCTTAAAAATACATGCACCGTGAAAAGCTCTAGAAAAACAGGAAGAACAAATCCCTATTGACTTTTCTGATAGTGTTTCTTATATTAAAAATGAACAGATCACATGATGGTGCTATGTCTCATTATATTTAACATAATAAAAACATTTCGAAGAGTTTTTGTTTTGCAATAAGAATTTGTTTATACAACGTTTCACAGTGCCTCTTTGAAAAAAATAATCAAGATTATATGATTTATCTATGGTGAGATATTTGCAAAACATCAAATATTGTAATATTTTTTCTACACTTTATATAAATTTGTCTGTGAAAAATATTGTTTACAAATACTGGACAATATATTCTTTTTAATGATCTTAAGGTAAAGTTATCGACTAAACTGAAATATACTATAATTTTATTGTTTAGCACAAAAATATCTGCCCTGCGTCTTCATATGAATATGTTTTGACAGATAATATAAATAATATTATCTTTAAGGTTGACTTAATATTCATGTATTCATAAGATATTTTATTTAAAAAAAAAAAGTCGTTCGTTCGATTGCTAGCTGAGTTTCTAGCTTGATTGAACAAGAAATCTTCTCTGCTCAGAATTAGTTTCAACTGTTGATGAAATCCATTGATAATTTCTAAAACAAATTCGATGAGATATTGATTGAAAACTAGGGTGTGGGTGTTATTCTTATGTTCACCCACACCCTCGAGAAAGTTTTTAAAGTAGATAAGGATCTATATGAAGTCGATTACAATTTGTTGAACCTAAATCTTAGCTGGAAATCGAACTCGAACCGCTCGATTAATGTTTTAGGGTTTGAACTTGATTGATAAATCTTTGGTGAGTGAAGTTCATTGTGTCTTAAAATTTCTGATCTACGCTCAAGTCCTGAAAGGTGATGTTGGGTGAGAGTTTCGTGTTAGTTTTGAAGCTGAATGGGTTTGATTTCAAGTCTTATTTTTATATCACACCCACGTTGTCAATAACCCATATATTTTTGAAAGCATGAAAATTTAACTGTAATATATCGATGAAATAAATTTTTTCTGAATCTCTTTTTTTGTTCTTATATTACAGATGTCTACTCTTAATTAGACTATGGTACTCATCTGCTAATATATATATCTTTTGATTGTAAAATCCATTACCTTCCACTAATGTTAGAAATAAATTTTTGTTTCTCGTGGATAGCAACACACAGTCCAAATGAAAAGAAACATTATAAACTTTTCTTTACTATCGTGCACAAAGCATAGAAGCCTGAATGATTATAATAAAGTAAGCTTTGGTAATCAATTATTGTTGAATTGAAACTTCGATTGAATATAAATATAGCTCTCTCTCGGCAGGAGTTACTATAATTAGCATAAACATGAATTGTATATGATGCAATAGCATTTGCGCTGCCAAAGTTAACTATAAATTGATTCCAGCCATCTTGCTCATTGATGCACAAAGTAACAAAATATGCCAACTCTATTGATGAAAATATAGCTAAACTTAGTGGTTTCAAGAAAAATCTGAACACAAGAAACTGTCAACCATATCGATTTTTCTCTAAATATCATTGCAAATAGTCTAACTAACTCCAATAAGAATCAAAATAAGCAGCACACATTTTGATACGTCTGATGTTCGTCAAATGCCTTGGTTTCACATAATGTAAAAATTCGAAGAAATCAGATAAACGATACAATCAATACAAGTCACTTGTAAGAATATACTTGAATAATATAATATTGATTAATATATTCATCTATGCTTTATGTAATACACGAGCTTCTTTCGTGTGAAAGGTGAAAAAATGAAAAAAAAAAAAGAAGTTCCCTAAAATTCCTAAGCTAGATTTATTATAAATTATTTGCATGTGCAATTCTAGGCGGAAGAATGGGGACGAAATGGCATCCAATCTATAAAAATTTCGTTCTTTCTTTTACTCAATAGTTACCGAAATTTTTCAATTTAAAAAAAACAAAACTTTTTCGTGCTTGTGCAAATATTAAAGACTCATGTTCGAATCAAAATCTTGAGCATGACAGTTTTCTTTCAACGGCCAGCAAGAATATAAATGAGTAAGATTGATCGTCGATAAATATAATTCAATAACGTTATTACACTGAAAAGACTGCATTTTTCTTTATCTGATCGAAGGCTTTTCTTGACTTTGGTTTTAACTAAAGTTTTTTGCTTTACTATTACCTGAATTGATTAAACAAACGAATGACTTGCATTGTTTTTTCTTCACAAAAAAATATTGGTGCCCTAAAGGAGAAAACGATACCTTTCAAATTTTGATTATTTGTTGAGTAACTGATGTTTAAGAAATTTCGAGAATATAAGCTTACGAAACTATAATAGAAATAGACATTTTATATTTGGAATTTGCGAACATTATTGACTAACACATAGTTATAGAGCTAAATCGACTCATATCAATCTACCGAAATGTCTACCATCTTGAAACATTCTAAATCTCGAAAGTTTTCATAGGTATTTCTTGTTCTTAGGACGTCTCTCTACAAAACAGAATGATATTGTACCAACAAAAATAATAGGCATGAGTTAGACATACTGATCTATATGAATGTTGTTGATCTTTTTAGGTAGCAGCTTCAAACGATGATCGACTATCCAATAAAATGCACTTTTCTAAGACGATAAAACATCATTCGATGCCTCAAAGTTTGAAGAACAATGATAAAATGGAACTAGGGCAACTGACGATTAACTGGCGTACAAAGTAAGATTGATACCTTTGATAAATTACCTACATCGAAATTTAAATTATTGTCTAAACTTTGTAGACAGTTACCTAAAAAGGTTGAAAGACACCGAAAACAATATTTAATATGTGTTGTTTGTGGATTTCTTTCCAATTCCACTATTACTGATCGAAAAATTCACATGATCTAATTTAATCAAATATAAAAATTGATTATAACAAAAGTTCAAGATAAGTGAGGAATAGGATACAATATATATAATAGATTTAATATTTATAGCTACTACTGCGATTTCATATCGTTGGAATGCAACTGCTAAGACTATAGCTGGTATTATTGGTTCTTCAGGTAATGGATCTAGCCAACTGGACAGTCCTTATGCCTTGGTAGTAGACTCATCAGGTGCAATTTATGTAGCTGATGCGGCAAATAATCGCGTTCAAAAATGGATTATTGGAGCGTCATCTGGCACAACTGTGGCTGGCCAGGCAGATGGTACTTATAGTTTTGGCCCTTCTTATTTGTTTAATTCTACCGATGTCTTAGTCGACTCTAACGGCACTGTTTACGTGTCAGACATAGGTTATCAACGTATTCAACGTTGGACTAATGGTTCAACATCAGGAACGACGGTTGCAGGCACAGGTAGAAGAAATGGAATCGTACTTGTGCTGACAGTAATTCTTATGCTAAGTAATGAATATGTCATAGAAGAATAAACGTTAAGAAAAGCTTTAAAAAATTTTCTACGACAAACTGAAACTTGAAAGTTAAGGAACATATATGCAGAAGAACGTTTCGGTAACGCACTCACTCAAAGACCCTTTTGATTGATGATGTCAAAAATTTCATATTGCTTACAATTTCTTAGATTATACAAACATAAAGTAGAAAAACAAGTTTGTAATGAAGATTCTAACTTGTTTACTCGAAACAAGTATGTTCGTAGTAGTAGAGGTTTCTTTTTTGAGCTCTACAGAAAATTCACGCGACTGTATACTGCTCTCTCAAGCTCACGTTTTGTAACCTTGGCATGAGTAAATGGTAATCTATTGATGCTAATCAATGCATTGAGTATCAAACTAACCATTGATGTCTTCACTTTACCAGGAGCAAAATAGTGGCCGAAACAGCATAAATTACACGATAAAAGTATAACTACATCGAATAGTAAAATAAAAACAGTATCCGCCGTGAAATTTCATTTGTCATGAGTTTCTATCTTAAATGTTTTCA
The DNA here is from genome assembly GCA_905250125.1 of Rotaria sordida. Lineage (NCBI taxonomy): Eukaryota > Metazoa > Rotifera > Eurotatoria > Philodinida > Philodinidae > Rotaria > Rotaria sordida. Next base: position 39,850 of record CAJNOL010001973.1, on the reverse strand, counting down.
ATGGAAAAGTTTGAGAACTTAACACTTCGTATTGACATAAATGCTTCTAACTCACTTTTCGATGAAAAATTCAATGCCATAATCTGTAAAAGTAGTGTTTCGGTGAAATCAATCAATAAATCTTTTTTTCCGATACCTCTTGAAAGAAAAATCGAGTTTATATTACTTTTTTACTAAATAACTCACAGCTTGCAACATTTATGATAAACTGTCGATAGTTTTATTTACTTTTGTAATTTCGAGGCCTTCTCATGGACGAACGATCGATGGCTAGCTATGCGATATTCTTATTTTCGATTGTACATTAAGTCTTCTATCTTTAGTTTTGTGTCAAGCTGTAGAGAACTTGTCAGCGTTTCTTTCTAGGAACTTTCAGCTCAGCTACCGATCAACTATACAACCGTACGGTCTTGCATGGGACTCAAGCTCTGGTGCACTTTATATAGCGGATGAGAGCAATGATCGCATAGTACAATACCTACCAGGTGCAACTAATGGTACTGTAGTTGCTGGCGGTAATGGAAGGGGAATCAATGTGACACAATTGTATCTTCCCAAAGGTATTTTCTACGATTCGTCGACGCATAGTATTGCCATTGGTAATGAAGGTGACAACAATGTTGTACGCTGGATTATAGGAGCCAGTAATTGGTCGCTGTTAGCTGGTAGTAGTATTGGAGCATTCGGTAGTACATCCATGTTACTTACTAGTCCCAGAGATGTAACATTTGATTCCATGGGTAATATGTATGTCGCCGATAGTGGTAATCATCGCATACAAATTTTTCTGGCGGGCCAAATGAATGCAACAACCATCGCCGAAATCTCAGGTGCACGTGGCTCGGGTGATGACGAGCTCAACGGGCCGTTCTCGGTGGCAATTGACAGTCAACTCAATCTATATGTTTCGGACTGTTACAATCATCGGATACAACAGTTTAAACGCTATTAAAATAGAATTATTTAGACTGAATGTCTGTATGAACTTCAAACTATCTTTTTTAGTTACTTTAGTCAGTTTTTTCTCCAATGTTGGTGAGTTTGTTCATTAAAAAAAACATAATAAATGAAAATAATATTTTTCACGACTGATATTCATCATCTAGGCATGGGCTAAATATATAATTGGTTATTGTGCATATTCGTGTGAGAGCATGTATATTGAACATAGTTATGACTGCAAATCTCTGTATGTTACTCATGCTTATCACAATCTAATTCCTCACAAAATACAGCCAAACCTTTTTTTCCAATAGTTTCTAATATTTTTCTATTTGGAAATTCATGTCTGGTTATTGAAAGCATCCAACTCTAGTCGAACATCTTCTAAGCAAGATCCTCATAATATCTCGAAAAAACAACTTGTACGTGAATATTTTGGTTGTCTCAGATAAATCTGTACTTAAGATTCTGTCAAAATCATAGGAAAGATATCGTTTACTATTATCTTCTCCCAAGATCTTGAGTAAAAGAGCGACATCATTAGTGTTCACATGCTGACTAGTTATTCACCCTTTTTTAATGCAGGAATGTGCGGATCAGTGTGGGTGAGAGTGCGGTTGATGATACCTGTATTATTCCATGGGACTATGAATAAGAAGATCATGTACACACACGCATCCTTTTTTGAGAATAATAAGACGAAATGAATACTGGAGCATTTTGGTGATGAAAAATATTCTCATCCAAGGAAAAATCTTAATCTTGTTTCATTTTTATAGTTGAAGAGTTGTGTTGAAATATTTGTTCGCATTGAACGTTTAATCAAGCGTCAACACTGCGAGACTGGTATGCGAGTATCATTGAACGAATAAACTACTTGGTTTCAAGTACAATAATATAAGGTACTAGTGATAATAGACGTTATCATAATATTTATTTACTACTATAAATGAGATTACATCAAACGTGTCCCTCTAATTTTCAAGTGCTAATGAACAGGGATAGAGGAAAGATTGAAGTGAAAATTAATTCATGTATCTCAATAAAGGATATCATCATAGACTAAAACATAGTCGGCTTTTTATGTTTTTCAATTTCTCATTTTGTAAGTCAATTAAGTGATAACAACAATATAAAATCTTCCCTTCTATAATATAAGTAATTAAAATAAAAAATGCAGTTAATACAGAAGAAAAGAGCTAGCATAAAATAATTTTCGTTAAATGTATTGAAAATAATGAAATACAACTTTTTTCTTCGGAGTCTAAGAGAATAAGTGCTAGAAATGTTTTTAAAATTGTTGATGCTTATTTGAATGAACTTTTTTTCTATATTAGTTTGATTCTAGTACTTGATTTGTAATTTATTTGAACGAAATAAAGAATTAATAAAGTAAAATTATTAATAAGTTGAAATATTTTACTTATATTGATGATGAAGTACATATAAGACTGTAATGGAACTCAATATTTACTAATTAATTGATTATATTTACCTGAGTGCACATAGCCACTTCCATTAATCAAAACATAAGTATTTAAGACTTTCTTTTTTTTTCAAGATTTTATGCGAATAAATTCTGAAACAGCCTTCTCTAAGTTGAAGTTAAAAAAAATTAATGTTGCACATCTCGAATATCGATGTTGTATCAATCCTCCTCTACTAGTCAAATATCATCGAGACAACTATACACTACTGACTGAAAGTATCCCGCCTTCCTCGAATTTTAGTCTTTCTAAGAGCTAAACATCTGAAAATTCTTCTGCACATGACTCATAGACAATTTAGGTTAGAGGGTAACATTTGCGCTAAAATCGTCCGACCTACAATCGAGTTATAATAGGTGGTGCCTACAATCATTGTGAAGCTTGTAACTTAAGAACAGACAAGCTTTTTGAGTGGTCTAATCCATCATTTTGTAGCCTTTCATCATAACTACGGTGTAGGCATTCTCTTCTTACACACAGACATTCCACACTCTCATCCTTCATGCTGGATAGCCCATACGAAGCAAATACCTCATATAGCCTGTAAACCCGTGTGTCGTGCACCTGATGTTTTTTTTTCAAGACTTCGAATCTTAATCAAAGACACCATTATGTCACAAAATAGCGTACTTCAGAGCACTAGAATCAAGATAGATTCACTGATGTTAATGGAATCACTCGCAGTTGCGAGTGTTCGAAAGAAGCTTCGGGCTCTGTGACAAGGTGGACTATACTCTGTTTATTAAGGCGCAATTTTCTGTAGTATTTTTTATGCTCTTTTTAATAAGAAAAAAAACTTTGTAACTTGTTCAATGACTGAGCTGTGAAGCTCGATATTTTTTTTCCATTTCTTTTACATCGCATGTTGTCTACAATATTAAAATGATAGTTTAATTAAAATGTTTCAGATTAAGAAAAATAGAAATAGACATGTTTTAGTATAATCTCATTATCCAACTAACAATATAAAAAATAGCCAACAATCATAAAAAAGAAGTAAAAGTCAAGAGATTCTCTGTGTCATATCATTGCATTGAGTTCAGTTATTAACATTTGTCAAGTGCATACAAGGAAGACTTTTTATCTCAAGTATAAATTTTATTTCAACCTTTTCTATAAACACTTGTTTCTTACATAGACGACTAACGCATGTGTTCTTTCTTTTCTGCGAAGTAACAGCATCAATAATGATGTCCAACAATAATTCAACTACAACAAATATTCAATCATGGTTTATTCCTGTAGAAATTCTAATGATTATATCTACTATTATCGCAACTCTACTTGCTTGTATCTTCTTGTCTATTATTGTTACCAATCGAACATGTCGAACAGTATCATTAATGCTTGTTGGAAACTCATGTTTAGTTGCAATTTTATTTGGATGTATTATGATAAGTATGGCTTTATTTACACTTGAAAATGATATAAAACAAATTGTGTTTCAAGATTCACTTTGTATTTTTCGAGGTTATATGGGTTATATTGCATGTTTTTTACAGAATTATTCATATGCATTACAAGCTATCTATCGATATATTATTGTTGTTCATCCAGCTCGTGTTTCATGGCAATCAGCTCGTTTTCAAGCTTTTCTTATTGGTATTAAATGGATCTTATCGATTGTTTATTCACTTCCATTATTGTTAACTGGTGAGATAATCTATAATGTTGACAATCAAATATGTCAAGTATCATTACGACTTTCTCCAATAATGGTATATACTACATTGTGTATTTATACAATACCGCTTACAATTATTATGCTTGTCTATTTTAAATTATTTCGATATGTACATGAAATGAGTAAACATGTAACACCAACAAATACATTATTTCATGCACGACGAGAATTAGAAATGGTTCGTCGTATTGTTTTTCTTGTTATTATTCTTGTCGTACTCGGTTTACCTTATCTAATATTTATTTTAATATCTTTTGTAACTATTCCACCAAAATATCATTTTCGTATTGCTTATTTATTTGTTGATGTATCATCGGTATTTATTATGATTGCTCTATTTCAATTTACAGAACCAGTTAAAACGATTTTATTAAGAATGATAAGTGTAATGTCAAATGTAGTGAAACCAATGAGTAATCAGTTAAATGAATGAAGTATAGTGTATATTTTGAATAATAAAAACATGTCAAATGTTGATGATATTATTATCTGAAAATGATAAAAAGAATATTGTCTGTTGTTGACATAACATTACTGTAGGAATTCTACTGACTCAGTCATAAGCAGTGTCAATTCTAACATTGAGCGAAACGATAGTTCTATCTTAGTTTTATCAATACTACTTAACGTATACCAAAAGTATCTCTGATTGGCCTTCAAATAGCATCACTCGGTAGAACTTTTTACGCTGATCATTTTGGTCACCAAAAAGTTTATCATTGACCGTACAATAAGGGAGAAATTGACGAAAAAATACGTAAATTCCCATTTCTGATTATTTTCTCCAACTTCAAATATAATCGTTTTCATTATTTTAGGAGATATGAATCTAAATATTTTTTTCTAATCGTAATTTCAATTATTTTTACTGAAATCTCAATAGCTACTCTTTTCTGCTTAATAGGTAAAACATACGAAAATGTTTGCCTATCATTTCATTCAAAAATGGAATTCCGGCAAAGTTCGATATACAATTCGATAGAAAAGCTTTGGCTCTATCAACCTATATAAATGACTTTTTATGAGAGTATCGTCTCCTAGGCAAATACAGGGTGGTTCATAAGTAGCTTTACGATAAAAAATTTCAATATTTCTACTATACGGTCAGACTTTTTTTTCTATAATGGAGGAGCACTCAGAGGTTTTTTCCATAAGAATAACATTTATGAATAGTGCTCTGAACTATTACTATTGAGTTCAATCAAATTTTTTAACCTTTTACGGATTTCAAAAAATATCATACGTCTAAATCACTTTCGGAAGCAAGTTTTCATAACTTCATCATGTTCTATTCAATTATAGGATAATTTTATGTTAGTTATGATTGAATATATGTGAAATAACTGTTTCTTAATTAAATCAAATGTCTGACAATTCGAAATTGTTATGTGCTTACATAAGATTTCTCAGAGCTCATAAGAGATTAAAAAATTTGATTGAAGCCAATAGTAATAGTTCAGAGCACTCTATTCATAAATGTTGTTCTTATGAAAAAAATCTCTGAGTTCTTCTTCATCACAGAAAAAAAAACCGCGGTCGTATAGTAGAGATAATCAAATTTTTTATCATAAAGCTACTTATAGACTACCCTGCATATGTCTTACCTCCAAGAAACACCTATTCTTATCTTCTTAATTTTTCGTAAAAAGTGATGATCAGGGACGGATAGTGCCGCGAAGACTATTGTACTTCACCTCAGGATACAATTAAATTTTCTTAGTGTTTTTTACAAAATATAGGAAAATTAGAAATAGCAATTGAAATATAGGATTTTTCAAAAATATAAGTATTATAAGACGAATCCAATCTCGATATTAGATTGATAAAAGAATGTAAAAATTTTGATCAATGAAATAAGCGTCGTCACTATGAAGAAAAATATTTGGAATCTTTGCACGAAATTATTGAAATGGTCGATTTATTCATTTTTTTTTTTTTATATGTGATTACGTCAGATATAAATATTCTTGAATAATGTTAAAAATAGTTTATTGCTTTATCTCTTCATATAGGTCAACAGGGGCGTACCGACTGGGGGGGCGTAAGGGGCGTAACGCCCCCCCTGCTTCTGAAATTTACATATGTCACGCCCCCCCCCCCTGCTTCTGAAATTTACAATTAATAGCCGCTAATATTACCTAGTACTATTTATTGATATGTAGCAAAATTCTCGACTGAAGTATTTACGCCCCCCCTGCTATAAGTGGCTCGGTACGCCCCTGTAGGTCAATACGTGTTGTTTTTCTTTCTATGCACAACAATCTATGATCTTGATCAGTCTGGACTGATTATTTTTTCTTTTCGCTTTTCTATATATAGTATGCCGACAGAGCGAAAAAAGTATAGCGCTTTAAGCGAATCAATATCAAATGCACTACGTGTGGCGACCTCTTAGAAAATTAAATGGGCCGATGTTTTTGTTAATACTAGAAGATAGAAGAAAAAATTCTCTATCGAGCTGTGCTTTTAGTTTTTTCTAAAAAAGTGATTGTACCAGAGAAATAATCGATATAATTTGACCAATCGAAAAAAAGATAGCCTTTAATAGCTTCAGCATGGAAGGGTAGTACAATAGAAAATGACAGCTTCACAAAATGAATTTTAACTTTGTCTTATTGCATCTGAGTTTGTTTTGTTGTACTTTCTTTTATATGAATCAAATCTGTTTTCTGTGTATTGACGATCGTCTTGATCGTTAAATTTATTTTAAAATCAATTTTACGATCAACAAAAAATGAACAAATAAATACAATCATAGAAAAAAATATGAAACGAATTATGGCTTGTTTTATTGTACTTCATTTTCGATCCATAGCTTTTTTAAAAACATGTAGATGGTCGTGGTTTTGATTTAGATGGTGCCAGATGTGTTTTCTGGAAAGAGATAAAAAACAAAAATAAGGTGACACGTAAAGGAGTTTCCAATAGAAATCTAAAATAAAAAAATCAAATGAAACTTTATTTTTCTCGTTGAAGTGTAAAATAACACTCTGTTTTTAAAACAAAGTATCACAAAGTTTGCAGTCTTGATTATTAAGATTGGATTTTAAAAAAAGACATATTTCATATGAATTTATCAGAGCTTTCTTACTGGAAGAAAGACTCACATCCCAATTACCCTAAGCTTGACTCCTTAACAAAAGAATTTTAAGCATTTTATTCATTTTTTTCCTTACTATTTGTAAAAATATCACTGTAATCTACCAATTTTGGTCGAATTCAAAAGCAGCTTTCAGTTGATCTTTTTAGCCCTCGACCTCCCGCTCTCTTCTCGTAAAACTTGTACGTACCAAGATTGTCTTCGTATTTTAATTTTAAAACAAAATAGTATTTTTTTCAAAAGACAATTGTTTTTTTTTAAAAAAACATTTCTTCATAAAAAGGGTCACTTTCCTTACATGGGTTTGCTTTTTTTTCAAAAAATAATTTCTCTACAAGAAAAAATGTCACGGAATTTAATGCAGCTTTAACTTTTTGCAACATAAATTGCAAAGAACTCTTATTTTTATTTTAATTTAAATTTATAGTTAAAGTGCTACACCTTATGCAACCACTCTTCGCACTTACACATAAGGACCAATAGAAAATATATGACTTTAAATATTTAATGGTACCCGATGAAGACTTCTTTTATCTAAGATTTCGTAAACCAGATAACAGTAACATAAAATAAAAATACACACTAGTTTACTACAATCAAGGAAGATTTTTTCTATATAAAACATTACTTGTAAATGGGTGCACTGTCTCTAAAGTAAACACGTATCAAACATTGACATAGGTCGCCGAAAGAAAAAGTGTATCAAGTATGAAAGAATAAGATTTGAAAGACAGAATAGCATTTCACTGAATCTAATTTTTGACTATCATGTCATGATATCGAATACACCACTATTGATTACAAAACCGGGAAGTTAGAATCGAGTTTGTCAACGATGAAAACGAAATTGTACAATAGTGTCAACTAAGAATTACAAGAGTGCTTGCTACTTTGTCACAATGATTGATCCTGCTGTTAGAAATACTGATAAGAAAACAACACGATTATTACTAAAACTGTTATATAAGGATTTGCTATCTACTGTATTTTAGAAGTCGAATGGAGACATGGGGAAGACAACGGTATTGAGTGATCGAAAACGCTCTAAAAAGATGAAATTCATTTTTGTTAATGGATACTCTTTTGATTCTGAATGCATGCATATATCAACCATAACATCATACCCTATTATTATTGGCCTTTGTGTTTCATTGTATCCTATTGGTCCACTTAATTAATAATTTTCTCGAGAAAAAAAAAATAGGCCCGAAAATCTGACTTCATGGAACGATTTGTCTTTTGTCAAGCTACAATTTGATACTAAGTAATCCCTCTGAAAAAGTGATCGAAGTATTTCAGAAATTAGCGCCCCTAAGTGCATAAGTGTATTCTCCATTTGATAATGATTTGATCTTTTTTCTCGCTTTGTCTGTATACTAATAATATATTATTGAGTGGAGGAGTGAAAATACATCACGTCGTTTCTTTTCTTCATAATTCTTCTTGTTACTATTACCCAGGTCGTCGAATATGGAGTTCGTATACGCCCGTAAACGATCGTATACGGCGTCGTATACGACCGTATACATGACCAATACGCTCCGTATACGACCGTATTCCATCGTATTACATGGCTCAGTATTACGATCGTATATCTCCGTGGCCGTAAACGGAGAAATACGATGAAATACAGAGGTCGTATACGGAGCGTTTACGATAGTAAACGCTCGTGCTTTAGACGTATATGATCGTTTACGATCGTTTTTACCTGCCTATGTCAAGAATTTATTCATATTATATTATGATATTGATTACCATTTCTTATTTGTTAAAGCAAGAGTCATGAAATCGATGAGGTTTCATAATAACCTCGATCATTTATTGTTCAGTTTTCAGGTTTCATATAGAATCAATCTTTACAGAAAAGATACATGAAAAGTATTTATAGAGGATGTTCACGAAAACAAGTACATGAAAATAAAATTAGAAAAAGAAATATACATAGAGAAGTGCTTACAGTAAACGAAAAAACAATAAATACGAAAAAATAAGACATGAAATATATGTAAAGAAACGTTTATAAAATACACGAAACAAAGATAACGTGAGAAAACAGTGTAAATATTAAAAAAATCAAAGTTGGAGAAATTTCAACTTACTTTTGAATAATAATATCTGTGCTGTTGATTAATTATTTTGTTGTTGAGTTGCAGCTTGACAAGCAGCTAATTTTGCTTGGTTTCGAGCAATCTTGATACTATCACGACGACGTTCTTCAACTAAGAAATCACTAAGTTTCGGACCAAGATGATACTTGAAGAAACCATCGTACAAATGTGTCGCTAGCCGGTATTTAACCCGAACGGCCTCTAGAAAGAATCGAAAATAGTATTTAAACTGCAAGAAAAGAAAAAGAAAACTTAACAAACCATTAAGAAGGCGAAATCGATCTGGATCAAGTGGTTCTCGAGATAAATGAGGTCGCCGTGGTGGCAAAATACAAGTTTGAAGTTCATCGGGTGTATATAAAATACGCATTATTTGACGAGCAAAATCACCAAAATCTTTTCCAACAATTGTAATTAAATTTGTACCATTGTAATCCTAAGAACAAGATAGAAAATTTTCATAATCAGAAACAACTGCACCATTACTTACAACGTTTGTTGGAAATATTTGTTGAGAATTCGAGTCTCGATAACATTCAAAATTATGTGAACTCTAGTACAATCATTAGTATGTTACAAATTAAAAGAATTTACTCACTATTCTATTAGAACTTGATGCCATTTGGCGAATCGAATGGTTCATTTTAAGCATATTTGTATTGAAACCGTTCATTTGCTCTTCAATTGACTTCAATGTACAACCTAATGGTAAATTGAAAATAAAAATAACGGGAAAATAGAAAAGATTTTGTAAGTTTACTGACCGTCTGTTGATAAACTTGCTTTTTTTGTTGTTGAACATAGTGTTGAATCATCTTGATTATTTGAATCAATATAAACTATAAACAGCAAGGAAAAGATATGATAAAATTTTCTATATTTCAAATAAAAATAAAAAAAAATGTGACATTGCTTTTCGTGCCGCTCAAATTAGTCATTCTTAGTAACCAGTTTTAAACATTATATACAAAAACTAATTTATAATTTCAAGAACTGAAAAATACTACATACTTTCGTCGAAATTTGTTCGTTTACATCGTTTTGCTGGTCGAGATCCATCAATTAATGAATTCGAAGGCTGATTTTTTCGTTTCATATTGGTATGTTGATGGTAAAAGTTTTCATTATCTGATTCCCCTGTAAACAGAAAAAAAAATACTTCAATATAATACCTCAGGCTTAAGATTATCTAGGAAAGTCTTATTGATTGATCTCTAGTATTTTATTAAACAATCAAAAGAAAAAAATACACATAATCTGAAGCAGTGAATGAATGGGCTAATTATTACTCTTAAATATAGATACATGGCTTTTGATGCCATCAATAATATATTTATAAGCATCGATAAAACTATCTTTCTTGTTATGTGCGTTTGTTTGCAATATGATTCATAATCGTGATATTTTCTTTAAATAAGAATTTTAAGAGTAAATCTGTTAATGCAATTACTTTTTTTTCTACTTTTAATTTTCTTTTGAAGACATTTTCTGAGTTTCTTCAATTCTAACTTACCAGATTCTTCATATAAATCTTCATCTGTCTGTCCATCATCTTCATTCCTCTCAACAACATCATCATTTTGATTAAATTCGTAATTTCCCAATATGTTATCGTGATCAATACTAGCCATTTTATCTACGAAATATAAAAAATGAATGAATTAATAAAGAAATAAGCTGATAATTGCATATACCTTTCTCGACTGATTGTGAAGCTCTTTGAAGTTTGTTCAATTCAGCTTGACAACGAGCAAAAGTACCTATAGTAAAATATATATAGATATTTTTTGTAGAACACATGCAATTCTAAATTACCAGCAACAACAATTTCTCCCACCAACTTTTTTTTATTTATGGTTAATGTTGCCTTTTTGTCTTGTATTTTCTTGATGCTCGCACGACCAACAATTGAATAAGATACCGTATCTTCCATATAGATAAGATAGTTGGTAGGTAATGGTACAGATGTTGTAGTAGGAGAAAAAACTTTACGTGGATTTTGTGAACGCTTGTCTCGAACAAGTCCAGTTGTAGTTGTCATAATAATTTCTTTATATCTGAAAATGTAAACAATTAAGCAAATTTCAGAGCTTTCGACTTAAACAGGAAAAAAAAAATAAACATCTGAGGACAAAAACGGAAATATTTTTAATCGTGTTCACCATAAACAGATATTGGAGTTACAATAATATAATCAGTCATTTCGAAAATAATACAATGATTTCGTATTGAAGTTATAGGTACATAGTGTAGCGAAAATGCTTTTGAATAAAGTACATAAAAGAAAGAATCTATAGATTTACGTAATAAATCATAATAAGAAGTTAAATTGAAGAATTGACTAAATTTATTTTTAATTTCATGATGCTCGATGACAGCAAATGTTTCATTATTCGATGTAAAAAAATATCGAATTTTTCCGAAGTTGGAATCGTCTTGATTTCGATTATATTGTATAAAAAAACTAACTGTTGAGTTTCGACGTGAATAGATAAGTGAATGATAAATTCTTTTATCGATCATACATCGACGATAAACACGTATACATTGCTCAGGCTTATCACAACTACATGTCATAAGATGGCATTGAGTAACATCGTGAATCATACTTGATGTTAAATTCACTTTATCTAAAGGACCATCAATAATTTGTAAACTAGATGAATAATTTGATGAAGCCCTATTTCTTAGAGCAAAATCTATCTAAAAGTTTACGAAAATATGAAACGAAAGGCAGGTTTAATGGAAATCTACTCACTTCATAATGATACGTAATCATTTGTCCATGAAAACGAGTACCATGATAATTTTTGCCAACTGCTCCAATGAAATCTTCTTGTCCAAAAGTTCCTAAATAGCATAGGCTTCCATGTTGATCGAACAATTTATCAAAGTGTACGTGAAAATGCAGCACAATATTTTGTAAACCATCAAAATGCAGTGCATGATCTTGGTAATACTTTAGAAAGAGTTCTTTCGACATAAAGCTTGTTTTACAACCAAAGTTTTTTTTTCCATGAATAATCTATATTATACAGATTATAATAATGTATTGAGAATCTTTTAACTTACTCGTATAGAAGTTACGTATAAGGCTAGATGAGCTAACTGCTCTGCAGGTAGAAAATTAATTGAAAGTGGTAGAAGAGCATAAAGCAAGAGATTCTTCAGTTCACTTGCTCTAAAATAAAAAATTTAGTTATAAAATTTTACTTAAAGTTTTCGTACAAAAGAAATTAATAATATTGTGTTGCCACAAATTAAGAGCAAACTCTTTTGTCTTCCTCATGAACCTCATTATTAAGGATGTTCATTTTTACAAAGAATGTTTTAACTAAAAAGACCTCCAGTTATTAATAGTCTTCATTCAAGTCTAATGGGTTCGATATTTCTCGATACGAATATAGTCAAAATATTATTGAGAACAAAAAAATGCACATGTCTTGTGTGAACTGATCTTATCGAACTTATTATCACTTCTTGAGAGTTTTCTTTGTAGACCATTCAGAACTAGATATTTTTAACAATATCATACACATTGTAAAAATTTATCTATCTGCAAAACCTAGTTTACTTTATCAAAATTTTTAGTCTGTAGAGAAAGCGCCTAAAAAACAACAATATCATGAATTGAAAATATTATTGAACAAAAAAAAATTTTTTTTTATTGAAGAACTATATTTTCTTCCTAATTTCTTTTGTTTTTATATAAAAGCTAGACTTACTTGACAAAAGAAAAATCACACACTGCCCGAAGTTTACGATTGAAAAAATGAGGAAATTTTTGCGAACGTAAACATGTATCTAATTTAGTTCTTTGTAATGGTGATAAATTTTTATAAATTTGTTTAACAATGGACTTGGTATGACGTAATAATGATACATGTAAATAAACAACAATTATAGAATGAGGAAATGGTACATCGAGAAGATCGTGCAGGATTGATCGGCCTAAATGTCCATAAACATTACTTGATGTTTTAACAGCTTTAATTGATTCTAATTCATAACGTCGTTCATCTCGAAGCCGAATATGATTTTCACTATAATATTGTCTTTTTCCACCACGGCCTCCAATGTGTTCACCTTCAATGTAGCAAAAGAAACAGCAGTAATATCCTGTATGTCCAATGAATTCTAATACGATCTTTAAAGCCGGACAATCACCAACCACACCATAAAAAAATACTTGACATTTTTTGCCATTTGTCAGCGACACACCTGAAAGAAAAAAAAAGAGAAAAACAAAATTATTTTCTTTATATCAGATTACTAGAAGTTTCCAAAAATGAATTTTTTACAAAAACAATACATTTTTCCAAGAAAAAAAAATACATTACATTCCTTCTCTTATTTTCTGATCTTAGTTTATATCAATGGTTAATTTTCTGGGAAAGTTCTTGCTATTTATAAATGATTAAAAAAAATATTATTACTTTTAGCAGCTACGCTCATTTTTTTTCTTCATTCATCGAAGCCTTCGTTTTATTATAAATAATATAAATAGTTTTCCAATATAGACTATTGTCGAAACATTTTTTCTTACAATAGATTTGTTTCATATACATCTATGTCAATGTTACTAAATAATTCTGTATTTAGAATATTTTTAGCGCTTTCTAATATAAATTGAAATAAAAAATTCTTAACTTCTTTTTTTAGTCGATTTAAACGATGAAAACATGAAGATAACCATGTACTAGCTTTTGGTTCGCTGTAACCAATCCATATAGATAATAAAATCATATTATGCCGTCTATATCGTAAATCAGGTGGGAGTTCAATAAATATACCACTTAGTAACCACATGGTCAGTTTTGAAGATTTGCAAAGAGAAATACCATCAAGATGAAAAATAAGACTAACAAAATCTACACCATAAGCAAGACGACTTATCATATTTCGATATAAAGCATTCAATGGAATATCATTATATTCACTCGATGAATTTGATGCAAGTTGTTGTTTGTATTCGATAATCTCAGGCCATAGACGATCAATCAATTGATAAAACACTATATTAACATCGATGTCATAAATATCAGCATGGAATTTTTCTTCTGTTAAATTACATTTAATGTTATCATTATGATGATTAAGATTTTGATTGCAGGTCGTACAGATTGATCTTTTCAAAAATAATTCTTCAATTAGAAAAAAATAGAGTTTTAATTTTGCAAATTTCTTTGATTTGTCATCCATAAATTCCAAAGACATTCTCCGATACTTAAGAAAAATGATTTCGCGACTCGATTTCCTTATCCTTCAAGATAGAATTGAGCTATATCTTAGTTTCGAAAAAAAATTTCAAAATAGGTCTCACGAAAAAATTAAATTACTATTCTAAATAGAAAGCAATCGATCGGATAAAGGTAGTTATCTGCTGGGAAAACCGAATCGATACATATCTCAAAAAAAAAATACTTGATAGAAAAGTTAAGAACTTATGTTACAGAAGAAAATGAAAATTATTCTCATGTCGATAAGACATAGTAAATGATCATTAAGATTGATTGTGCCAAAATGGAAATAACGGATTTCGTTTGGAGACAAAGTTCACGAAATCAAATTTGTAATACTGAACTATTCTATATTTAGTAAATATTGCAATTTCAATTAGTGAAATTTTTTCTTCTATTGGTATAAAAATTCATGAAGAATATAGTTCATTTCTAGTCGTACCATCTCTCAACAATATCGGTTCAAATTCGCTATATCTAACAGTAGAAAATTTTTTTTTACAAAAAAAAATTTTAAACTTGAAAGTGAACTTAGCTTAATTTTTTTATGCGACTAATAGTAAATCAATCAAAGTAAAGTTCAATTTCTAAAAAGCTTGAATTGAAATTACGGTTTTCTTAAAAGAAATTCAATTCTGAATACAACGAAATAAATGACATCAGATGCATAGTGATGTATAACGACATACTCAAAAAAAAATTATTTTAGATTTAATGCGTAAAAGGTAATTGATTCAATATATTTTATTTAGTTTAATTCTCTCTAAGGAAAAGATCATAAAGAAGAAATTTGCACAAATTACTAGCTTTTTGTATTTCATGCTTTCTTATAAAACCATAAAGTAACTTCGTTTTATGCATGAATCAAAACTTATTTCTCGTAATTTTTTCTTTTTCTTATAGTAGATTAACTTCAAGAGCTTTAACGTTTCTGGAAAAGAGTTCGGTGCATTCGCTTGTATTGTTTTTCAGCATTGAGTTATAACGTTTCAATTTTCGGTAGAAGAAAAATATGACTGTGGACATTTATTGTAAAAAATAAAAAATGATGACTCCTTCTGAGCTTTTTGCAAGTAAAAATAATTTGAATTTAATCTTACCTTGCATTTCTTCCAAAAGATTTTTCATCGACGTTGGCATGTTGTTTGGTATTGGTAGACCAGACTGAATAAGACGAATAAATCTATCACAATGTGTTTTGGAAATTTTCGCATCACGAAATAAAGTAAGAAGATTTCTACAGTATTCATTCTTTGTAATATTAGTTGAGCCGTGCAAAATTAAATCAGGTTCAGGAAAAGCTGAAGTAGCCAAATTAAAAGATTCATCTAATACATCAGATACTTGTTCATCAATATTTAATTCATCTAAATCGTAATATACTTCTTCATCAACATTCCGTTCACTTAAATCATCAAATGATTCTTCATTAGCACACAAATCAAGTATACCATCAGATGAATGTTCATTTTGTTCTTCAGTAATAAAGGTAGGCAATGATGTCAATTTTAAATTATCATCAACTGGTATATCTTTATTGTGTAAAGGTTTAATAAACAAATTAGGATATGTTGTATCTAGAAGAATTCGTCGAATACTTAATAAATGACGTCGTCTATGCTTTTTTTTAATTAAACGTCTTCGATGTTGTTGTTTACATACTGTAAGTGATGCCAATACATTATTGTCCATCAGATTATTTCTTTCATAACACCATCTGAAAACGAAATAGATGAGAAAATATGAAATATTTGGAAAAAAAACAAATTCAGTAATGAAATACTACTGTCGATACATCTTCAGTGTTCATAGCTAAGAGTGCTTTGGAATATTTTCTGAACTCAACAAGAAAATATAACATTCACATCACTAACTTGTGTGTATATCTGACGAATCACATGATATGTACTTACTATCTGAATATTTAAATGATAAAATAAAATAATGAACGAAATGAAGAAGATAACGTCTATTTATACGTATATTTTTTTTCTTTCCTTCGTCGCTATATCTCTTTCACCATACTGACGGAGAATAACGTATATTTATATGTATTTATTTTTTTTCTTTCTTTCATCGCTATGTCTCTTTCACCAAACTGCCGGAGATTGAACAAGTAAAATGTATTCTTTCTTTCTCTTCATTGAAAATCTCTTGCGTTCTTCTCGTAATATAAACAAGATATTTGAAATGGGCGCACGAGAAAAAAATTGCTGTCTGTATGTTTTCTATTATTTGGAAAAACAATCAATTTTTTCCATACATTTCGGAAACTGAAACTTGTATCATGAGTAACCACGTAGAATATTATTATACGAGCAATGTTCAACGAAAACATAAAGCAAAAGGTCATATTTCAGATGACGATCGTATACGATCGTATATGGTGAGATACGATCGTAAACGATAGTCGTATAGCTCCGTATACGGAGCTCTGTACAGTACACTTCTGGAACTTCGTATTTTTTTACGACCTCCGTATACGGAATTCGTTTCACATCGTTTTCCCCCGTATACGATCATCGTAAACGGGGTTCGTGTACGATCTGCGTTTATCCCCGTTTATCTCCGTAAACGATCGTTTACGACCGTGGGCGTTCGACCTGGGTAGCGTTTAGCTTATCATAAAATCAAACGTGCACATCATCGATATGCAATACAAACAAGAAAGTGGAAAAGTTGGTATGATAAATACATCTTGGATACCTGTTTCAAAACCGTTATCATCGACTGAAGATCCTGAAATACAACGAACTCGAAAAATTCTTTTAATTATACTTGGTGTTTGTCTTGTAAGTTTTTCATTCTAATTAAATAATAATTATCATATAAATCTTCTTGTTTTGGATGTGGATATGTGTATTCTTCATCCACATCCTCAACTAAAACATAATCAACTTGCAATAAAACATGAAAACGAAGTTAAATATAATGAAAAGTAATCGATTGAAGTTCAATCGAATTTTACAACATTTAGTGGAGATAAGAATAATTTTGATAGATTGTTTGACATTCCTAATTCTATTACAATATAGTATAACATAACGAGTGTTACTACAGTTCATAGAAAAATTTGAAAATTTCTATTCATATGTATTCGATTTTTATAAAACTACTAAAAAATTGAACTCTGTTTTACACGCTATATACAAAATCCTAGAAGTTTTTGTAGTACACAACCTATTGAAAAACTTGATTGTTATCGTTTACTGTTGGCAGAAAAAAAACAAGTAGTTTTTATAGTTTTAAAAATTGATGAATATCAATTTTTTCAAACTCTTTCATTTTCACAAATAATATCAGAAACAAATCGTACTAAATTCTTTGTTCTAAGTTAATTAGATATTTGATACTGAAAACTTTTACAGAAAATTTTACAAAATAAATTTAAAAAATGTAAGTCTTGATAATGATAGATTTGCTTACGCTGAAAATTTTCTCTAGGTGATCTTTGAACAATCATATAGCATAGAAGTCATTGTAGCTGACAAACACCTATCTTTGTTTACATACTGTTGAAAATGTTATGGCCTGCTCTTTAGAAGATTTATAAAAACCTAATAAATTTTGTTACTTGTATATAAATAGAAGTCTATGGAAGTAGAAATCAAGTTCTATCTGACAAAAGAAGAATTAGCTTTCTATCATTTTCTGTTCAAATAGAATTGTCTGATATTTTTTCGAGAAATTTTTGCAATATTCATTATATTTCAAATCACTATTGAATAGAGATTAATAAAGGATTAGTTTTATAATTTTGAAGTTTTTTCTTTTTATTTGATGATCTTGAGGTAGGAGACCGCAAAGAAAATGTACTATTAAAACAATGAATATTATACAGAAGTAATAACAATCAATAGTTATCTTATTTAATAAAAAACGAAATTATTCTTATTTTGAATTTTGACTACAATATATCATATAGTAAGAAAAGATTTATTTGCATTAATGGAATTTTATTTTTATCTATGAACATACTCGTGAAAATGAACTTGTTCGATACAAATTAAAAGATAATTTTTATGATTGATTATTTAACAACATTGATATTCTTAGAAATATTTTTAATAATAATCGATAGAAAATCAAACGATTTAGTTTTAAATAAATCTTAGATTTTTTGTATAATATTTTAGGCTTTTTCTATAATCGGCACAATAAATGCTATATCTGGAAATGAAATTGCTAATCGTATGCAAGCAACTCAACGTGGTGCACAAATTGGTCAATCTCTTATATCAGTTATTTTCTATGGATTTGGAATATTCGTTGCCTATAGATATTATGAAACTGGTTTACGAGTGGTATGTTTCTATTTTAAATAGCTATTTTATTCTTATTAAAAAACAAAAGAGATTTGATTTGTAAAAGTTTTCTTTTTCGAGAAAATTTCCATCAAATTTATTTTAATAAATAATCAATCGAATTAAATAATTGATTTCAACGAATTTATCGATCGAATGAAATAAAAATTAATAATTATTCTAGTTTATTTAATTGAGATAAATCGATGTGATCAATATTCATTAAAAAAAAATGATTGAAATCGTTGAACTAGATAATCTAGTTAAAGTGATATCTAATACAAATTCAAATCTCATTTGAAATAAAAAGTCAATTAATAATAAAATTATTTCCGAATACTATCTTTTGATAGATCTTTATTAAAATCAATATATTTTTTTTCATTTGTTTTACAACATGCATATTTACTAAATGAACTAGAATGATGGAAACAAATTTATAAACAAAGATTTTTTTGGTTTTTTTCCTAATTTTAAGCATGTAGTTGCAATCCAAATAGTGATTTTTATAGTTAATGTAGTTTTCTATCCAATATACTTTATAGTAAGATTTCACAGATGAACAATGATGGCAAGGCTCCTAAAAAACCGAACATGGCATTTTTCAGGTTCTAGCAGACTTTGCTAGAGCTATTTTTGAACGGTGCCATCTTAAAGAGCGCAAAATTCTGAGTAAAATAAGCGGTCGCCGAGTTTTCTACGAGCTTCTCATAAAAAGTTAGAAGCATCACAAAAATCATGAAAAAGGCGTTTTTAGTCGATTTTCGAAAAAATTTCGTTTTTTCATGATTTTTGTGATGCTTGTAACTTTTTATGAGAAGGTCGTAGAAAACTCGGTCAACCTCTCATTTTTCTCAGAATTTTGTGCTCTTTAAGATGGTACCATTCAAAAATAGCTCTGGCAAAGTCTGTTAGAGCTTGAAAAATACCGTGTTCGGTTTTTTAGCAGCCTTGCCATCATTGTTCATCTGTGAAATCTTACTATAAAGTATATTGGATAGAAAACTACATTAACTATAAAAATCATTGTTTCTAAACTTTTTTCCATCACTTTATATATCTATTGTAAATTTCTAGTTTGCTTGGCTTGGTATAATTGCAATGGTTTTATTTGTTATTGGAATTGTCTTGATTATTTTTCTTGTAATCTCTTCTGGCATAAACAAAAGTAATCATGTTGAGAATAAGAATTTCATGATTGGTCTTTCAATAGGAATTTTTGTGGTTGTTATTATTTACATTGCTTGTTTGGTTCTTACAGTAATTATATTATATCGTTGATTTATATTCATTTTTATATTTATATGTTTTTTTTAGATAATTATTATAAAATTATCCTTCAAATTGGCTAAACAAATTGAATCAAAAAAGTCTTTAGTCATACAACGAATCTAATAGTTCTTTTGTTTGGTATTATTATCATTTGAACTTCTATTCAGTTTAGGTTTTTTTTTGTTGTTATTGTTTATCATTTATGATATTTTTCTTCGTTTGAAACTCTATAAATAAATGTCAAAAATCGTTTCTTTATCGATACACACATGGAACTAAATAGAAAAATTATTTATATTTGAAGATAAATCGCAATCTGTTATACTTATTAAAAAGAATAGTAAATATAGATATAAAGAAAGTCATGACTGACATCCAAATCCTTCATTATATGATTAGAATATTATATAATTACATTTCTTCTTGTATTTTTAGAAAACATAAAATAATTCATATCAAAAGTTTTTGACCATGACAAATAACTTTTTATATATTTTTTCATGATATTAAATATACATGATTTTTTGATCATTGATATTTTTGTAATCAAAAGCGTTTTGTACTATTTTTACTCTTACTTTCGAATAACATAATCGTTATTGTCACATGTGAAAGAGTGATGACTCATTAGTATCTTTTGCGTTATGCGACACAAAATATACTCATTAATCAATATAGTATAAGACGTATGAGAAGTATCAAACATATGTTCTAGAGAATAAATGATCTGCAATAAAAAAAATGCTTGTTTTTGATTTATATTAGGAGATATAATTAATCTACATTGGAACCCTTCTATTATGATTGAAATTCAATTTTTAAAACGACAATTGAAAATAATATTCTTTATTCAAGTATAAGCCAGCAAGCTATTCACTATTGTGATATAAGGGTATATTAATATTATTGTTAAAAAATATATATAAAGATGCACAGTTACATATCACCTGACAATAGTAAATTTTTGTTAGATGATGCACTGTGAAAAAAATCAATCATACTATAACACATCTTTTAGTTCAATTTGTTGTTAGTTGATAATAATTACTGATACTTAAATATTATTTATAAATCTAATTCATTTCATATTTGATTATTGAAATAATTTATCAATTTGATAAACATTCTATTTTAAGAAACATTTGACTTATTTTATTGATTATCTAACATTAGAAAAACTTCATGAAGATCAGAGAATCATTTATTTGTTTTATTTTTTATTATATGATTAAAAATATCAATATTTCATATTCACACTAGTACACTACACTACATATGCAATGAGTTTGCATAAATCTTCTCGGACAGACAGGATCCACAAAAAAGGACTGCTAATTACTTCCACTTTCAACAGACTACTATCAAATGAAAAGTCCACTTTTTCGTAAAATTTCCAGCTCTGTTACGAATTTATGTTCCGATTTGAAGACTTTATTTTGGGGTGGTGGGTGTAAGTGTTAGTCTTCTCTTCGTTCATACCCACACCTAGGCCCCTTTATCATGAAATTTATTGTTCCGCACATCATTCGACATAGTTTCACGCGCTGATTGGGAATATTAGCATAGTTTTGTACCAAAATGATGTCTCAATAATGAGCGATGCAAAAGTCTTTGGAAAAATGTCAAACCCTGGTAGATCATATTATCAACTTTTGAACCAATCAAATTTTTTTTTTTCGTTAGAAAGAGCAAAGTCTGAACTACAAATTTTGTATGAGACATATTTTTCCAGAACGAATCTGAGATAGAGGAAAAGCCAAAAACCAAACACGTTTAAAAAAATTCTTGCAAACCTTTTTGCAACTTGAAAAGTCTGTATTTTTTTCAATTATTTTAAGCTACATGAATCAAATTTGAAGAAAAAATACACCAAAATGTAGCGCATCAAAAAATCTATCGGTATCAACTTTAAGAAACATTTTTGGATCCATTCTTGAGCCTTTTGCAAGAACCATCAGTTTACAAAAATATCAGCCATCATCTTCAAAAATCATGCATGAGCTGAATTCTTTTCGCGTTATTTAGCCGAAATATATCTAATCGTAGAATTTTAGCAGAAAAAAAATTTTTTTTATCGTTGTAAGACGATCAAGTAGTGACAACGACCAAATTACTCAGCGTCTTCCAGAAAAAGCTATTTATTGATATAAAAACTAGGAACATATTTAACTTTTAATACACCATTAGAAAGAGCACTCTTTGTACTACAAAAATCATCATTGAACGTGTTTTCTCATTCCTCTTTTAATATAAAAAAAGCTAACAGATAATAGAAAATGATGTTACTCGATGGTGAAGTTGCAAGAACTTTGTTAGAGGTGTTTGGCTTTTTCTTCGTCTCAGATTTGTTTCGAAAAAATATATCTCATACAAGATTTGTAATTTAGACTTTGCTCTTTGTAACAAAAAAAAAATTTAATTCATTTCGAAGTTGGTAATATGACCTAACAGGGCGTTTGACATTTGTCCAAAGACTTTTGTATCGCTTATTAGTAGCCTATGGGCCAATCATTTGTTTCAGATAGTATTTCATTTTAAGATATTTTGATTAGTTGATAAAACGAATGGTCTCCTTGTATACTTTACAGATTTATGAACGAATTTTCTGACAATGGGCTTTCTCAAGCTTTGAGTTAATTTCTGGAAATCTAGTTTCATGGTAAGATAGATTAACTATAGACGTATTCATCCGAATATTTAAACTTTGGAAAATAGAACTTGAGGTTATGTCTGCTCGGTTGCCCACTGTCTACCTATTCTATTCTTCTGCATAGTCATTTTCAATTTCGTATTAGTTAAGACAATAATAATAAATATGAAGATTATTTATTTCATATATATATATAAAATAGATATTGTTGTTTTGGAATTTAAAGATGATAAATATCATATTATAAAAAATCAAAAGAAACGTCAATATCAACAGTAGACAAACACGAGTGTAATAAAATGATTTTGCTTTAATAAGAAAAAAAAAATGAATTAGTCTTTTTTTGCATGTATTACTGGTAAATATTGTTCAATATCACATCGACCAAGTTGATAATCGACTGCTAATTGTACCTAAATAAAAGAAAAAATAAAGAATATAGATATTAAAATTATATATTCTTACATGTAATTGTGTTGAATCAAATAATGGTAAATGAGGAATTTCATTTTGTTGAACAAGTTGAGGAATTTCTAAATTAAAAATAATAAAATATATATTTCATTATTTTTCTTTTCTAATAATCTTACCCGTACAACCGAGTATAATTCCTTCAACTTGTTGTTCATCATATAAACGTTGCATAACAGATATATAAAATTGTTTTGATTCATTAGTAAATATATTATTATTTAATTCAACAATAATAATTTGATGAAGACGATCTATATCCTCATGATGAGGTAATACAATATCTAAATTATGTTCTAAAAAACGTTTAACTACACAACTATCTAATTTCATTGCAAATTTCGTTCCCAAAAAACCGATCTATAAATAAATGAATATTTATTAAAGTTTTTTTTTTTTTTTTGTAAATAAACCTTTTTTAATTTTTTTTCTTTGATAGCAAATGCAACAGCATCACTTATATGAATAAAAATAAGATTTGGATAATATTCAATTATTCGAGGTGCAGCAATATGACCTAAAAATAATTATCAATAGATAGACGAAAACATATTAATAATATTTTACCTGTATTAGAAGCAATAAGTAAAAAATCAATACCACTTTTTACTAATTGATGAACAGCATTGAGAAGATTATCAATAACTTCAATTGATTGATTTTTATTAAGTAATTCAACATAAGGAAAAATATCAACTGAAACAATATGAATACAACTACCATGACCAGGTAATAATTTACCAACGAGTTCATTCATTTGATTGTAATACTGTATGAGAATATAAGAAAGAAAAAGTAAATACATATATTTAGTTAATCACTTACATCAGTTGTCGAAACATAGGACAAACCACCAAGAATTCCACATATACGCTGCTTTATTTTATTATCCATTGTGTATATGAAAATGAATACAAATCAGCACAAGGTAATGTTATCAGTTGTCATCATTACTCGACAGAAATCGAAAAAAGCTTCGTCACACAATGTCAACAGTTGTAACGATTCGATTATTTGCTTATAGATAAAGTCATTTTATTGCCGACCATTTTTCCAATTGAAAATGAGCCAGAGGGATATAAGAAGTATTGCTTGTGATTTAGTTTCATGTCATTTCGAAATAACACTTTTGATTCTCTCCTCCAGGGAGAGTGGGTGTGGATGTAGATGAAAGGAACACTCAGATTCACTCTACCTTTTTTCATACAGAAAGAGAGTTGAATAATCTTTTTTTTATTAATCTGATCTCAATGCCACTTGGTAGATTTGCAACACAATGCATAGCTTATCAATTATTGTCAACAATGCGGAAAATATTGAAAATACCAAAGGCAACCATTCCGTAATATACCTACTGTTATTGTTCGATTATAGACTAGAAAACGTGAGGTTTGAAAATTCTATCTCTTAAAAGTAAATATATGTATATGTTTCCTAAATTATATAGTTCTGGTCCCGAAAACTTCTCAGCTGAGCACACGTGTCCAAAGAATACAATTAGAGTATTAAAGCAAAAGAGAATGCAGTGAAATGTATTTTGGGGTGTGGGTGTGGAGCGTGGGTGTAGGTACAAGAGTGAATAGAAGACTGACATCCATACCCACATCCTGGCACTGCTAATACTTATCACTTGTTGCATGATCGTTTCATGGATGAATTTCTTGCATCTTATTCGATTTCTTTCTATTTCAGGCTATTGTCTAAATAGTTTTCGAAACTCATACGACAGTGAGCAGTATTTTCATAGTTTCAGTTGAGGTAGTATGACCGATAAACGCCCCTATTTTTCAAATAAAAATGATCTATGGTGCTTATTCAGAAATCAGGCATTTAGTTACCTATGAGATATCGATCGTTCTCTGTCAAACAATTCAAAGAGTATCTTTTCCGTAAAAAGTGATCGTAGAATGATCTGCACTATCACATAACACAAATGTCATCAATCATCTATCTATGATTGAGAAAATCTATGAACGAATTAAAGCTGACGAAATTATGAGTCTGTTGACAAGTGTTTTCTTCGCATGACACTCATATTGAGTCCATTGGTAAATGGACAGGTAGTTGTGAATCTCATACGTGTGTTGAAATTCTTCTCATCATCCAACTTGAAATGAAATTCATTCAATAAAATGGCAGCCAATGTTTTCACTTCCAACAGAGCCATCGCTTTGCCTAAACAAAGACGAGGTCCAGCATTGAACGAAAGGAATTTAAATTGACTTTCCATTTTAACTTTTCCATCTACATCTAACCATCTTTCCGGTTTAAAATCCATCGCATCCGAACCCCAAATGGATGAGAGACGATGGAAATGATACGGTGTGTACGAGACAATGGTTGACTTGGGCAATAGAATATCCGTTCTTCCAGGAAGTCGGATGTCTCTCGCACAAACCTTGAAGTCGAGAGGTAACGGAGGATACAGGCGACACACCTCAAGAATTACGCAGTCCATATAGATAAGATTTGACAGTGTTTCTTCATTGATCACGTTATTTGCTCTTAGGTACAATTCATCGAGCAATTTCTGTTCAATATCTGGGTGCTTGTGCAGCATATGGAATAGATGAGTTAATGCTACAGCCACCGTATCTCTTCCAGCAGCGATCATATTCACTAGAATGTCTCGTAATAGTTCTTTCGTCATGTATTCTTCCTCTAACAATCGACTCAATAGATCGTCTCCGGCTATTTTGTGCTGCTCAACAATATCCGCCACGAATCGATTGATCACCTGACAGTACTGTTTCAATAATTTTTCATCGCCCACGTTAAGCCACCGTTTGAATTTCCACAGAAACTTCGGCATGAGAAATCGACGAACACAAATGGCTACGCTACTATCAAATGCGTTCACGAATGGAACTGTTGACTGCATCAACAAAGAATTGAGATCGAAACCGCAAACAAGCTCACAAGTGCAATCCATAGTATAACGATGAAATAGGACTTGCATGTCAGCAGTCTTCACATCTTTCAATAGCTTCAAGAATCGATTGGCATGCTCAATAAATACATTTTGTGCCTTGTTCATTCCATTTCGAGTGACGAGATGTTGAGCCATACGTCTGTGTAATTTCCACTGTGCACCGTCCGCATTCAGTATTCCTTGGCCGAACACATCAAGAAAAGGCTCCGTGAATATTGAGCCCTTTTCAAATGAATTGAACTCAGAGCGTAGAACAAATTCGACAAGTTCAGGAGTGAGAAGATCGACACGAGGTGGAAGCAATGGAAGAAGTTCCTGAAAACACGAATGTCCTAAGGATTCCTGTCGAAGTGCCTCATGAAGACGAGCATCGTGCAGATGATCGAAGTTCTGTAGAAATGTTAATAAGTGACCAAAAATGGGGCTGTAATGGTCAGCAAGTGAAATACCATGTAGCGGTCGAGGACAAATTAAAATAGCCAAGTAGATAAGACACAGAAGACATACAGAAGCAATAAGGAACAACAGCCACATGTTGTCGATAGATGAATAATGAAGAAAATATTATCTTCTCTTTTTTCTCCTCTCTTATCTATCTGCTTCACCTTTGCACTCTACTTAGAAATCAACAACAGAAGAGACTGAGAACGCCACAATAAGATGATTATTAAGACATTCACGAAGGAGGATTCAAATGTTAAATGGAAGGCGTGCGAAGTTCTTGGAAATACAAATTTTAATGAAAAAGCAAGTAGAAATGATGCAGTCAAAGGACTTTTGATGGCATTGCTAGTTCAGGATATCTGTGTCCAAGTGAAGGCGTGCGAAGCTCTAGGAGGTATGGCTGATAAAGTGGCGATGACGGACTAGGATGTGGGTATTGGTTTTAAGTGTGGAGTCGCAGTGCATTTTTTTTGTTCTTGTCGTCGAAATATCTATTGGACAAAACATATTAGGCTTTCTTGTGTACTTTTATAGCACGCTTGTTGCTTGGTGGTGGTGCATTTCGGTGACGACTTGAAAATCCATGAGGAATAAACTCGAACTAACTCATACTTTTGCCTTTCTTTCTTCGTTCATAGGACATAACTATATAAATATCGAGCAATCAAAGAATACACTATGCCACAATATTATCAAGCAAAACATATAGCGATGGACTGCATTGTACACGATCGCAAGTGTCGTTCAATATTTCACGGCACCGTTAATCAGCTTCGTCTGTCGAACGAATTCAATGCAAATATTCTTAAATGGCTTCCCAAACGATGTTTATTATTCTCCTAAAACAGAAAAATTGGATTTAGGAACTTTTCGTATTCTCGTGAAATTTATTTCTTAGAATCCATTATGATGTGCTTTCTATTTTTCGTAACAAATTCTTATTATAGAAAATGCCTTTCATTTAACTTAAATTAAATTAATAATTTTTCTATTTAGTGAAAAACATCCGATGCTTTAACAAAATTAGTATCATTACAAACTCCATAAGAAACATTAATTCGTTTATAAGAAAAAAACTATTCGTGTAAAACTTATTGAATATAACGATATACTACGAGTCTTTTCAAGTGGAGTAATGTCCACTGATAGTCAAGTTATTGATGGTACATCAATATATAATGGATTATTAATAACCAGCGCAGCATATAACAGTTTAAAAAAATGTTAGTTCACAAGTTGCTGATGGTAGAAAGAAATTATATGGAATTTTATTAATTTGTGCAATAAATCTTAGTCATAAATCAGTATTTAAACAAATAATTAAATTAGTTGAAGAAATACAAACATCAAAAGCATCTATACAAGTATTAGCTGATAAAACTGTAGGTTACATTGTTCCTATTATTATTGGATTATACTCATTTTGATCATTAAAAAAAAATACTCAATGGTTTTAATTTTATTTCATTTTTTTTTTCCTCTGTTCAATATGATTTATTGAATTTTATAATAGTATCATTATTCTATGATGGGACATCATGTAGAAAAAGATCTGAATCGAATACAAGTTGTATTTGTATTAGATTTCTATTTTGTTTTGTCACAGTTCATGAAAGGTGGTGAATCATCAGAATGTGCTATTCCAGATTATAATTTTAGTGTCCAAGAAAATGTCATTGAATTTTTAATAGATAAAAATATTATATCAAATGATAATGTATTTTTAAATGATAAAATTTATTCCATTTTAATTGGAAATTGAGAACGGATAGATGTGGATGTGGTGTGCATGAAGAGAGGACACTACCAACTCTATCTTCAAATAGAATATTCAAGAACTACTCTTTCATTCCTATGGTTTCCAAACTACAGTGAATGTCACATAGTCTGGTACAAAGACAAGATCAATCTGATTCGCCCATTCATATAATAATCCAATTGATTGATCTTTCATAACTATGAGCGATGAGTAGGCCGATGGACCCTTGAATACCGTCTTGATCAACGACCAACTGACTCCACTATCTTTGCTTGTAAACAATGTCAGATTGCTACGAAAGATGGAAGTCTCTGTCGGACCCGTGTAGAATAATTGGCGAAGAGCTTGATAATAAATTGTTGAGCCTTGCCATCCGGTTAAAGGCTGCACGAGAGTATTCAACAAGTCAACTATAAAAAAACTCCGTCCACCATCATGACTATAAGCACCGATGCGCCGTGTTCCGAATGAACGAGCGTTGATAAATATTGAATTGACATCGGGTAATAATTCAACAGCTTGATTTTCGTTCGGAAATATATTTGGAAAGTCAGTATACAATTCGAATTCTCCACCCAGATACCATTTATCGATATCACCATTGTTATCATTCAACATAACATAGCCAGTAGAAAATAGACCGTCGTCATGCGAATAAGTCGAATAATAAGCAGGTGTGAGTATTGATCCAGATTTCAACAGAAGACTAGCAGGTGGACCTAGTCCAACCCACTTCCAATTCGACTTTGTCACATTGGGCACTATTTTTGGTTCGGAAAACGTTAGACCATCATCATCTGAAAAAGTTTGCATGACAATAAGATTGTTCTTGCAAAAGGGAACGAGGATGCGTTGTTGATATTCTAATTGTACTGGTGCTACACTACTCACTCGATTGAAACCATCAGCAGACGAATTTCCACGATACAAGATTTGCATTAGCGATCATGTTTGTCCATTGTCTACACTTCGTTTATAAACAATATCCATCTGAGTGTAATCACTACAGTTGAATAGTCGAGCTTCGCCAAAAGCCAATAGAGTACCTTTGCTAGTAGTTATAATCGATGGAATTCTTATGCAGAAATAACCGCCTTCGCCTCGTGTAAAAACAATTGTGTCATCACCATGAGAGATCAAAATCCAACTCCAGAATACAAGTACTACAAGTGTTAATAACATCGATTGTATCTGTAAAACAAAATAAAAATTGTATGTTTAAGAAGTTGTCACAAGCGGTGTTTTTCGATTCAAAATCTATATAATGTGTTTGATGGTGACATGGGTAAATGGTAGATAAGATATACTGAAGACCAACTTTACTGTGAGCAGTCATGATAAGGAGAGAGAATAGTTTTGTTCTTGTTGGTATGCCATTGACAGAGGACACACAAAGATTCGACTCATGTATTCAACTTTTGTAAATCTGATTTTTATTCAGATAATATTCTATGCATGTTTTAAAAGATAAAACTTTTTCTTTCGATGCAAGCACAAAAGAAATGTTTCGCTTTGTCGAATATTGGAAATTCATTCCCTGAATCACATATAGCATGTATATTTAGCTCTTGTTTCGAACAGATTCTATTTCACTTTTCTCAGCCAATGCAAAACTTGGTGGGTGTGGGTGTGATTGTCGGAATTCTGATTGTTGAAGAGAAGTTACAAGTCTATACACTTCACACCTTCAAATGAAGAATTATCGGTCAATTTCACATGATCTAAAGAAAAACGAAAACTTCTTGTTTTAAACGTGATTGACTTCGTAGCAACAAAATGGGACAGTTTTTTATAGTTTATAATGAAAATCTACTGAAAAAAACTAAGACAAACTCGTTTAAATATGTTAGAAAGGTAAAATGCTATTTTAACGCATGTAAACGTTGGTATAACCGTTTTTTGTCTGTCGAAGCACATCCACACTCTAACATTGAAGAAGTTCCGCTGTTCCTGACATTGCATGTATTTTTAGGATAGGTGAAGAAAATTCTTCTAAGTTCAAAGGTTAGAAAATGGTAGAAGTATTTGTTTTTTGACAATGTGATACTTTTCAACAGTTAATATATGAGTTTTTATAGGATTTGAAATAGTTAGCTGACAATTGGTCATTCAAAAAGAATTGTCTCTTCATAACAATATTAAATTTTCAACGATTTTCTTTGACATATTGAGTATCGACTATTAGAAAAGCTTTTAAATTTGTAAAAAAAAAAAGATGAATTTTATTTCCATTTAATGATCTACAGGGTATTTCAAAAGTTTGTTCATATATCTTTACTATTTTATTTAACTTTGTCAATTAATTTTTTGAAATAATAGATACATACATCGAAATTTTATTTATTGAAGCAAACTTCAAAAGCATTGTTCAAAGCTATCATCTTCAATCGAAAGTTGATCCTGCCAACACTCATCGCTCAACACACGACGATTGTGTTTTATATGATAAGAATGTAATCCCAGCAGTAGGCTTTTTAGAAACAATAATCCATTTTATTGACAAAAATGAATTCTTTCTCATAATTCAATCGATCATCTTATACTCAACAGTAGATACTTTGACGATAAATGGTCGTGTTTACCGATGCACCAAGGTACCCCATAGAATATCACACGACTTATCGATTGAAGTTATTGATTATAAAACTTGCTTTTAGATATGGAACAACTTTAGATTTTCTCCTTTTATTAAATCTATGTTTGTCTTTCTGTTTTGAAAAGGTTTCAAATACTTCTATTCTACAAGTAACGCTCGTTCGAGGACTCGCTCAGCTCTTTCTCGTAGAAATGGTTTTTCTGAGCTATTCAGCAAACTACTCATATAATTTCAAAAATCGAAGAAAGTGCACTGTCGGTGTGTGTTCCTATTAAGTTCAGCATCTTCAGCAAGAAAAGGCTGGATTTGTAGAATTTTCATGTTGAAAGATTCCTCGACTTCGAAAACCTTTGGTCAAACTTTCTAAAAAAAATTTCCTTTACTAAAAACGCCTTTTCTACTAAGAAAAACTAGTTCAACAAAATTATCACAAACTAACGGTACCAATCGATTCCCCGACCTCAAAAACCTTTGGTCAAACTTTTAAAAAAATTGTTTTTACTAAAAAACGGCTTTTTTTTGCAAAAAAAACTAGCTGAAACAGAATTTTCAAAAACTAATGGTATCAATCGATTCTCTGCCCTCAAAAACCTTTGGTCAAACTTTATAAAACAATTTCTTTTTCGTAAAAAAGTGGTCCTTTATGTAAAAAAATGGCCCACAAAAAAATTTCACAAAACTGATCTCAGATTCGGGTTTCTCGACCTCGATTACCTTTGGTTGAGTTTTATTTGAAAGAATCCTTTTGTGTCGAGATCGTTATTCGACCAATCAGTAAAGTGCGGACACACAAGCAAGCAAGCAAGCAATCAGACAATTTATGTTTGCAAGACTCTTCTCTACGAGAAAGAGAATAAAGTTAGAGAAGAAAAATAAAGCATGCATAGCGAATCAAGAGACTTTTTCACATTTCTTCCAAACATTTTCTTCACAAACAACATAGAACAGATATTGTTCTTGAAGTTTCTGTTTTCTGATGTTCAAAACCGTTTCAAACACAGGCTCTCCACCAATTTTCTTCGAAAGCTTTGTAACATTATTGATTCACTCCAATTTGGGGTAAATGAATTATCGTTATCATGTAATGAAGCGAATATATAAAATAAAAGTTGTTCAATCTTTGCTAGTCGAATTTGTCAGAACTATCATGATATTTTCTCCAGTCATTCTCTATAGATAAGAATCTTCAACTCATCAAGCTATATCACTCTATGCTACTTCTTATCTCTTATTGCACGGAAAAAGAAAGAAGTATTCACTTAATGTAATTTATTTTCTTAAAACTTAGAATAAACGAAATAGAAGCTAGATAAAATTCACATCATTTGAGTGGTAATGAGACAAGTATGAAAAAAACATTGTTTACGCGTAAAGTAGGTGGTCGATGAGCTGTGGTAGTGCTGAGAGCACGTAAAACAACAGATCTTTGCGCAAACCTCACACTTGGCATAAGATTCATGGAGGAAAAAATACTTGATCATATCGAAAACAAGGTATTCATGCTTGACGATATGAATACAAAGTGTTCGATGACGAATTGAAACTAAAATCTGGATTCATTTGCATAGAATGAAGCATCGGTGGCGATACATAATAAGCAGTAGAATAATAAGAAGAAATCATTAGCTTTAGCAGGATTCTTTCGCTTTCGTCCACTGACAAGACAAATCATCATTGAAAAAATTAGGCGCATCCATTTCCATCTGTATCTTTTATTCATATGCCTTTAGTAGTTTTAAAAGACTTCCTCATATCGCTTTCATGAAGGTTTTATCGTTTCACTGAAACTTCTCTAGTTTTGGTTGCTTTCTTGACAACAACTGAAGTAGATTTTTTGTGCTTGAGGCTGATTTTTTCCTTCCTATTGATTTTTAGGAGAGCTTCGATCGATGTCAGGTTCTTACATTGTAGTCTGCCAAGGATAAACTTTCGCTCTTCAGTTGAAGATATAATGCAACATCTAAAAAAAAGCATACTAAGCTGTTCGAAAGTTTTCTTTCGATACGCTTACTGGAGTAGTTGTCAGTTTGTCTGCATATAACGTTTGCATGTCATGCCCAATCACTAATGATGTAGATGAACAATCTAGAATTCAGATATATAAATTAAATTATTCGAGATAATCGGTTATACTTTGAAGTCTAGTTCATTGCGATATCAAGATCGATGAATTATCTTGATCGTTGATAGATAAATATACTGGAACATTTAACAGAGGAAAGCATGTTCGTTCAATGGAAAGTGACCGGCAGTTCAGAAACGTACTATATCGAATATTGTCAATCGGTGAGTGCTTGATCAGTGCTTTTATTGATGAAATAAGAGGTACTCTTTGAAGCGAGGTAACAGTAGTGTTCAGACCTGAGAAATTCTGTTCATGAGAAGAAACTATTTCAAGTTTTAAGAGTCATTCTCAGTGGAAAATACATCAAATAAAGAAGAACGAGTAAGACGACAGGTACGACGATTGATCAGATCGATGTTATCGTTAAAGTTCAATTGAGTATTTGAGGACGTTGAAGACGATGGAGAAGCTAGAAGTTTCTCTTTTGTGACTGCACATGGATCAAAAGAATAGATGCCGGCCCATGAGAATCCTGAGGAACAATGGCTTGGAAGTAGATATTTTCACCTTAATTCTTCCACCTGTAAGATAAGATAACAAACAAAAACTTCACATTAAAGCCAAGAACTTTCATGTGACAACGGTTCTCAATTCATCAGGTAGCAGAAATGCTTTTTGTCAATTGGTTTTGAATTCGTCTGGATGGTCTATTTGTTGAGAAGTAATCGCCAAACTATCTTCACCTTTGCGAGAGTTACCACATCTAATGGTTGGAGGACTGTGATAATGTGTGAAAGCAGGCAAAGAAGTTCAATATCGTGGCATCTTTGACGAAAGAAATTAAGTGTTGCTTGAATCAATCAAAGAAAATATGTTCTTCAACTCAGCCGGAGAGTCTAGCGTTAAATCGTGTTCCTGGAAAGCAGTTTTTGGAGATTCATGTATTCCAGAGATGCACATTTTGGCAAATAATGTAAAGTGGAAGAACCCTTAAAGAACAAATTCTCAACTCAGAAGATTGAGAACATAAAAAAACAAGCTTACTTTCCATGGTCACTGGTACACATCAGTACTGTTGGAAAACTTTCCTGTATCAGAATGAGATGAGACGAGATTTTTTGTTGATCGTTTGACGATGATGAAAACCCACTTTCATCCACATTAAATATTGTGTTTGGTCTGTCCAGATGTTTATGCTTGACAAGAACACGATGAAGGGTTTCGAACCAGCCTTCTGCAAAGTAATCGAGAAAAAATTCTTGCTATCCATTGGGCAGTTAATGATTTAACGGTACTTACTGATGACTTGTGGAGTGCAGAATACTGAACAAACTTTTTCCAGATCCATACTCTTCGGAACCTTGAATTGAGGATGCAGGATCATGAATTTAGCGAACCAATCATTAAGATGAGCAGTTAGACTGATATATGTTTGCCCGGTTCAAACATATATAACTTTGCAATCTCGATCACCGATTTGTGTAATAATGGCAATTCCTATTTTTCGAATGTGTCTACCTTATGGACAATAAATGCTTCTTCTTCCGAAGATAAAAATTGTTTGTCCATCACGACAAGTATACCTATATTTGCTAGAAAGTCAAGCATAGAGCGTAGATAAAGCAATGTTAAATTGGCAGGCAGCATTAGATGACTGAAGGTTCTTGTTCTTAACAGCATCCATGACCTATTTGTATCTCAGATTGTGTATACCTGGACATGGTTTTTTATTTGTAGTTTGGAACCATGTTAATAGGATATCAATAAAATATTGATGTATATGAAGGAAATAATGATAAGTAGAGATATAACACAGCAGAAAGAAAGGTAATAATGATAACAGTGACGATCAAGATGTCCTTTAAGTTGACAAGTCATTTCCACCGTTAACTTTCATCGTCCATAACAGCTCTGTTGTTCGATATCAAAACTATTCTAATTGTTCTGTTCTTTCTATTATTCAGTTTGGCGGTAGAGAAAATATATGCAAAGTTGACGATGAGTAGTGAAATAAAATGCAATTGCTTCGTTAAAAAATTCCACTCTAATGTTTTCAGTCACTGACATCATTAATACCCTATGAAATAAGGTTGTTTTCGTGCAATAAGAAAAAAGAAGTAGCATAAAATGATGAAACTTGATGAGTTGAAAATATTTGTCCATAGAGAATGACTTGAGAAAACACCATGAAGCAATACAAAATCTCGATTTATGAAATCCTGCGAGAATAAAAATGAATTTATACATTCACCCCAAATTGGGATGATTCGATAATACTACAGAGCTCACGAAAAAAACTGGTGTAGAGTCTGCATTCGACACGATTTTGAAAATCTGAAAACAGAAACTTCACGAAAAATGTTTTTTCTATCTTTTAAAATGACAAAGATGTAAAGCTGAAAAGAAAAAGAAATGGGAAAAAGTCTCTTGATTCTCTCCACATGTCTCTAATGTCAGAGAAGAAAAGAAAGAAAGAATAAATTCAGGCAGCCAATTCATTCATTCATTCATTCAATGAAAATTGTTCCATAATTTCACATTTCTAAGCATGTGATCAAGTTCGAACTCTATTCAAGAAGTAAGAAAAAAAATCAGTGTGTCAGAAGAGAGCTCGCAATCAATTTTTAATGATATCTAATCTAATCAATGAGTAGTTTTCGCTCTGTTTTCGAAAAGCAGTACTATTGAATTTCGAACAAGTCAAAATGTTTACGTAAACAAATGAAATTCGTCTATTTTTAAAACATAACATATGAATCGAAGTATTTTGTACAAGTTTTCGAACTTCTAGAAAGATAAAAATTTGAATATTGTACAAATATTTCTATTGGTGTATTATGTTTTAAATGGACAATTTTTCATTTGCATAGTCAGGTAAATATTTCGAAAATAAAGTGAAAACTACTCATTGTTTTTATTGGGTATCGACAAAAGCTGATAATCGTTTACTACATATGAAATTATCAGAAATCATGCGTTTAATTATGAACAAATTACAGTTTATAACATTCATAATATAGCATTTAAACAATAAGAACGCGATACTTATTTTTTTACTTAGAAAATCGTTTATTGTGATAAACAGATATTTTGGACAATACATTACCGTTTAAACGGCAAAAGAGCGTTCGTCCAACTAACTGGAGTGAAGTCACGGATGTGAGAGAGGGTGTGAGTGTGTGGGTGTGGGTATGGGGTGTCAGTGTTGTTTTCACACCCACGCCCACATCGGTCTCTCGTGTTTCATCGGTAGATCGGCCAGAAAAAAATTAGACCGGTTTCATCTATGAGAAGAATCATTGCCTTCATCAGTTCAGGAGTTGAAAATAGAAAAAAATAGTAATACATCAAGAACATTGATGAAAAAGCGAAGACACTCAAGATGAAAAGATCATCATAGTGCTTTATCGTGTGATAATTCGGGTCAAGAAGTACGGATGAGTTTCGATAGGAAAACAGCGGAAATCGCTGGAACATGAAAGCAGTATTCCGACTCGAAATTTTACGGATTTTTCTCGATGATTTCCGGTCGGTTCCCACTGGCAAGCATAGGAGATTTGCAGGAATTCACCGGAAAAAATTCAGGTGTGGGAGTGGATGTGGGTATTATTATCTTCCTCACACCCACATCCACCCTCGCCTTTGTCATGTGAAATATTCAATAAACAAAAGAGTGATGACGTTGTCTATAGTTTTCTTATACAAAAACTTTTCGAACCACGCCACAAAATTATGTGAGAACATTTTCACATTTCTGTAGTAGTTTTAGCCTTAGAAAAAAAACATGAAACACAGAAAGTCAAGTGATTATAGACAAATACATTCAAGTTTATAGTTTTGCACACAAATGAAAATGTTTAGCTGGCTCTAACATCCATGATTGAACTGCATATCCAGATGGACAATGAGAGAGTCCACGATTATAACCATCACATGCAGGCTCATCAGTTGTTTGTGCCCATTGTATGCCACGTAATGTGCCTGGTAAATCTGGGTAACTTGAAATCGATTTCATACAGAAGCCATTTGACGATTGTAAAAATCCATTAACATACGACAAAGAGTATACTGGCGAATAGCCTGAACTAGAGTAATCAGGACATTTACCATCTGACGTATAATTACATAAAATATCGACAAATTCTTTACCTCCAAAATTATAAAGACCACATAGAGTTCCAGCAATGCTTGAACTATTTTTTGATGTAACAGCTTTATAGCAAACAGTAAAATCAGCACCAACCCATGATCGTGAAATCCAACCCTGAGGACATCCATTCTACGGTCGGTAGCCATCACAATTTTTACGTATATAAGATCTATCAAACCCACATAGCGTACCACTCAGAACATTTCCATAAACTACTACAGGTTTTGTAGACGAATTATAGGTTGAACAATCAATACCTGTCCAACTGTTTTTACACTTACATATACCAAATTGAAAATAGCCTGACGATTCACATGTACCATGTAATGTACTTGTACAATTAATATAACAGTACGATGGTTGTTGAATATATTTCTTTAGTAATTTTTCAATTAACGTTGATTTATTCTGTATTTGTGAATCATTAGGGAAACGATATTTGGTTAATAAATCAAATATTTCTCTTATGCTAAATTTAGTTATGACAGAATTTGATGGTACAGTTTTGGCCCATTCATTCATATCCGATACAGATGGATCACCCCCAAGTTTTGTAGCATAACTATTTTGAACTTCTTTCATAAACTTTTGAAGTTGAGAATTCTCTTGTTAATTTTCAACTGAGACATCCATTGACACATAGAATGCAATTTTAGCTACATTCTTTGTTGAAATACTTTGTGATTCAAGATGTTGATATGAATCACGCTTAATAAAGATATTCTATTGTGCTATACCACCTAATAATAATGTTGATACAAAAGTATAACCAAAATAATTAAATATGTAATCTCGAACATATTTTTCAGTCTGCCAATCATCATCACAACACGATAAATTCTCAATTACAAACCGAAACATATCAGAAAGCTCCATGAATGGTTCGAACATACTAAGTTTAACTTCAGATACATGTGGTGATGTATAAAATAATGACATTTCATTTTTTACAATATTATCAACCATATACCTTATCTCTTTGGAATTTGTATAACTGAATGAAAATGCTCCATAAGAAGCACCAACGGATACTTCAATTTTGTTTGAAATACTTTCATGCAATTGATCTAATGTATTAATAATTTCAGTGTTAGCACTTGTTACTACCGATGGTAGACAGTCGAAAGATACAAATTTTGGTATAAGTTTATTTGTGCAAGCACCAGTTGAAGAAGACTCATATTGGAGTTTGAATACTGGATGACCGAATCCTTCCATTTGGCATGCAACTGTATAACAAAATGGACTACCATAGAGTGGATTAAAACCCAAACCAATTTTATTTGAATTTAGATAGTAATCATCTGAATTCCCGTCTGCCTGCTTTGTTTTTAATTGATAGTTGCGCAGATAATGTCCAACTTTTTCATAAACTTTAGCCTTCTCATTAGCATTACTTGACTCGATGTGGCGTAAACATGTTAAAATAACGAAAATACCGATTAGAAATTCAGTCATGATACATGTCCTTTTCATTATGAATAAAAGTACTCTTGTTTTATGGTTCTCACTATGTAATGCTGAGAATATATATAGTTGTGTTTGAAGTGAGTAGTATATTTAGCTTTGTGATCATAAATCAGTTTTACATTTACATAAGCCAGACGAAAATAAATTTACTAGTATATACTTTCATCGAAAATATATGTGAATTACGCAAGACTGTTTTATGATTATAATAGTAAATTTATTTTCGTCTGGCTTATGTAAATGTAAAACTGATTTATGATCACAAGGGTAAATATATTACTCTCTTCAAACACAACTATATACATTCTCAGCATTACATAGTGAGAACCATAAAACGAGAGTATTTTTATTCATAATGAAAAGGACATGTATCATGACTGAATTTCTAATCGGTATTTTCGTTATTGTAACATGTTCACGCCACATCGAGACAAGTAATGCTAATGAGAGTGTGTGTGTGGTGTGGATATAAAGAAGGAAGAAAGATACCCACATTTAGTCATCGGTGCGTGCAGTCTATTATTTATTGATCTGCGATGATAACATTGATCAGAAGCAACAATTTGGTGTCGTAATGCAAACAAATAAGGTTTTTTATAATGAAATTAAGAAAACATAGGAAGATTTTTAAATTGAACATGAAAAGCAAGCAAGTATGCATGGGCAAATCGATTCAATCCGGATAAATGAGGAAAACTAGAACATGAAAAGAATCAATTCAGAACAGTGTGAAAACAAACTCAGCATACGGATTCAACAACAACAAAGGACAAAAATTGATATATCCAATGTAGCAAGTAAATTGAAGATCGACGTGACACAAATGCAGTAATAAGAACTAGATAAAATATTGAGTCAAATGGATTTGATGACACACACTGAGCACCTTCGGCGACAATCAAAAGATATAGGAGGCAAAACTATTGACGATAACCTAAACACAAAAGCATCGCTGATGTTACGAGTTTCATTACAGCTATTCATTCGATATAAATAAATCAAAGCGAAATTTGGAAAGAAGATTCTTTTGGTAGTGACATCGAAGACAACGATTTGATCGTGCTTTTGAAGAAAACAAGAAAGATTCGATTTCAAAAGATGAGAAAATCGATAGCATAAGCATTGCTGAAAAAAGATTCTATTTTAACGAGAATTATTGAACTTTTTGTTTGGTTG